>PYHW01009522.1:1205019-1265266 GCA_013186435.1 Turdus rufiventris
GCCGGAGGAGTCGAGGCCAGAGGAGGTGGGGCTAGAGGAGGCCAGGGAGTCCAGAGGATGCCAGAGAAGGTGAGGCTGGGGAGGCCAGAGGAGGCCAGAGAAGGTGAGGCTGGGGAGGCCAGCGGAGGCCAGAGGAGGCCAGGCCAGGGCCAGCCCAGGGGAGGCCCCAGGCACACAGAGGACAGAGCCCCGTTCATCTCAAGGCCCTTGAGGAAGGGGAGGACAGGAGGAGCAGACAGACGAGGCTGACAGGCGGTGACAGGCAGGACAACGACAAGAATCCAAGTGCAGACACAGAGCAGAGTGCAGGGCAGCAGGAGTGAGACCAGAAAGGAGAGAATGGGAAGAGGGACAGAAGAGGAGGAGGAATGGCATTAGGAGGAAATAGATGACTGGGAGGGAGAGGAATTGGGAGAGAACAGAATGGAAAATCATGGCCTGGATGAGAAGATAAGGACTACAATAGGAGGAAGAGAAATAGGAACAATAAGAGGAGGTAGAAGAACAGATCAGGAGGATGAAGAGGAGGAGGAGTAATCCTACCTTGCTGCTGATTCTGTGCATTCGCTCCCTGTGTCCATCCTGTGCCTCGCTCATGGCAGCTGCTCACCCCTTCTGCATCATTGCTCACTGTCCATCCACCTCTTCACTCGTTCTCCTTTCACCCTTCATTCCTCATCCATCTGTTCATTCATTCCCTAGCACGCCATTTTCCATTCATTGCATCCACCCCATTGTCCTTTATCTCCTCTCCATCATTCATCTGTTTCTTCATTCTCCTTTGTTCATCCATTCTCCAACCATCACCCATTTATCTATCATCCACTCATCCACCAATCCTCCCTTTCCTACCAGTTCATTCATACATCACTTCATTGCCTGTCATCCCGTCAGTGTCCACCCATTTATTCATCATTCCTCCCGTCCTACACTCATCTATTCATTCTCCACTCATTGCTCCTTTATTTATCTCATTCTCCATCCAATCTGAACCTTTCTACTTTGCTGAAATTGTGGAACTATTCACCAGAAGGGCATTTCCCCATCTCTGCAATGAACACCAGCCTTTGCATTACGTCCTGCTGTGTGGAAAATGCTTTATTTCACTGCCTCCAGGTTAGTCACTGCTTTAGTACTGCTGTGCATCTACCGCGGAAGCTCACTGCAATCCACTCCTGGAACTGTGTTAGTTCATTTACAAAAACACTCCATCAATTCACCAAACCTTTTAATTACTGATCCATCGTCTTTCTGGATTTCCTTCTCTACCAGAGCAGGGGCTTGCACTCTCATGTGATGACCTGTATAGCTCAAAGCCTCCAGGGAGAACAAACTTCACATTACAACACACCCAAAACACCTGGAGCTCTTCCTACCTTAGTCCTTCGTAGTCACACAGCTGAATGCTGAGAAAATGCTGAAACTCAAAGCAGCTGCATCCCTTAAAGCATCCCTCCCTCCTGCACACGCACCACACAATGTTCTCCTTTGGTCTCGTCCTGTTTCTCAGCTAATTCTGCAATGTCAGCTTTCACTACCCATTCCTGATTCATGCAGCTTTTTGTGACATGGCTGAGTATAACAACACCTCTCAGGACTTGCTGGCTGGCTCTGCTGGGCCACCAACAAAACCTTTCTGGAGAACAGACGTTGCCCCTGGGATAATAATGGATAAAAGTTCTTTTTACCTCTTCAAAGTCCTCTTTGGCTGATGGAAGATCAGAAGCCAGGCTGGCATCCCCCAGGTGTTTCTCTGTCCTCTCTCCATGCACTACAGTGGTCTTTATGACCTTGCTGACTTTCCGGCCCTCCACTGGTTCGGACTGGAATTTGGAGGCACTAGAGAGAACAGCAGGTTCAGACAGAGTCACCTGCAAAATTAGAAAGCACAAGTCAGCTGGAGATGAACTCCACACTTTGGGATGTGCACTGGCCAAATTAACTTCTGTGTCTATGGGCTCTTCAAGGTAAAGCTTACTGGAAAGAAAAAGAGAAAAAAAAATGTGGGGGGGAAGACATAAAAGGGGAATAAAAGAGAGAAAAAAGAGAAAGAAGAAAAAAAGAGAGAAAATAAGAATGGAAAAAGAGAAAAAATAAAAAAGGACAATAGGAGAAAGTAAAAGAAAAAAAAGAAAGAAAAAAGGAAAATAGAGTAAACAAAAAAAAAAGAAAAGGAAAAAGGAAAATAGAAAAAAGGGGGGGAAGAAAAAAAGAAGAGAAAAATTAAGACCCTTCTTCCTTTTACTTTACTCCTAATGAATGATCTCTGATTATTAATTCCAGCAAGCAAACATATCATTGCTGTTTTCCACAACTGCAATAACTGCTTTGCCCAGCACTGCTGCCAGCACGCTGCACTGCCACTTTCTGGCCCTCCACCACAACTCGGGTGTGCTGATCCAAACTCCCGTAAGGCCAGACAGTGAAGTGTGGCAGGAAGGCACTTACCTTTTCAGGCTGTTTATTCTTTAATTACCTGGCTCTGATGCAGTTTTTGTTTAAGTCCTAGATGGTTTTAGCCTCTTTAAAGCAAGAACAGACCAGCAAGGTAAACTTCCTGTACCTGTGGGGTTCTAGGCCTGTGTGGCAGTCCCTGCAGCTTAGCGCGCTCATTCTAAGAGCCCTGCTGGGGTGCTGCTGCTCTGTGCCGCGGCAGGCAAAGCACACCCTACCTCTGAGTGCTCACTGTCACTCTGCAGCACCACTCGCTTCACCACTTTGGAATAACCATCTCCCTCTTGCACACTGACGGGGGCTTGCGGAGTTCCCTGCATTAGCACCTCCTCTTTTTCCACGCCGTCTGGAGCGACGTAGCGCCGGATGATCTTCCGAGTCACCTGAAGGAATGGAGTTTAGTCCCCAAGGCAGTGGCAGTAAAATATTCCTCTTTGTTCCCTATCTAGTATTTGCCACTCAAAGGGCATTTTGTCCTGCACGAAAGAACCTGTGAACACGGTTCCATGCTCTGCTTCTCAATACCTGCTCAAGAGATTCACACGGTGCTAAAGCTCTCGAGGCACTGGCTGGCCAAAACAAGAAAACAATTACAGGGCTCAGCCAAGTCCTACACCAAATCACTGAGCACCGAGTTGTCAGACAGAGAAAGGAGCACAGAAATTCTCCTTTCACCTGCATGCTGAGCAGAATTTGCTTTTCTAAGCATTATCCAATGGTGAAGATCCAGAGTCTGGGTTATCTGACTCTTACAGACCCAGCCTTCCATTGCTTTCTTTAGGACAAGCAAGCAAACAAACATCTCGTAAGGTTGTGGTGGGGGTGAGTTTTCTCATGGAGCTTTTTAAAAAAAAATAAAAAACTTTATTCTCAAACCTATGAATCTATGCAGGATTTTCCTTGGCTTTAAACAAAAGTTAACAAAATACATCCTGTTGCGTTACACACCATAAAACAAAATGATTTTGAGACTCTAAACTATCGTTTGAACTTTGGTAGCTCTCATGAGCTGAAATTCTCATTCCTTCCACTTGCTACTCTTCAAATCACAGCTCTTCAGAGCAGAAAGTCTGGCATCTCTGGAATGATTTTCCTTCCTTTTACAGGAGAGTAAGAAGGCAGCAAGGGGCAGAACTGACAATACCTTCTTTACCACTGTGTGGCCATGTTCATCTGTGTACTGCTCTTCTGTGACTGTTTCTGGTGGCATTTCAGGCATACTATCAGCCTGTATGACAAAGAACAAAGTGGTGTGAAGGGAGGCCTTCACGTGGGTCTTGAAAAAAGCTGTTTTAAAATAGGTTAATGGGTTACAGAATGGAGAAAAAACCAGGCTCGTTAGGAAAAAAGCCTGTTCTGTTAGTAAATCCTTAGAAAGGCATGCAAAGAAAAGTGATGTCACAGCACGCAGGCAAAGATACATTAGTTGACCTTGTTGCATACAAGGCTGACACGCCTTCATCCTCCTCCTACCGAGGCATCCATGGAATTCACAGAGGGGTTAGCAGTGTTACTGAAATCCTCAAGTATTGGAGCAGCTCATCCAGAGGAGATGCATTATTTGGGAGCATCCCAGCCTGAGTGGCAGCACCAGCTCAGGGCCCAAGGCAGCACAGGCCCGTGCAGTCGCTGCACACGCGGTACCTGAATGATCACGCGGCGCCGAATGACCCTGGTGGTCACCATCTCGTCCTCGTCCGAGCTGAGCTCCAGCCCACCCAACTCCTCTGCTAACTCCTAGGGGAAGCATGGAAGCAGGACTCTGTATGGGGTACTAGCAGTAGCTACAGCTCCTGTCTCCCTACACCAGCTCTGCAATTCCTACATTTTGCATATGCTTTCTGGGTTAATGACACAGAAAAATCTACAAAAGCCTTTTAATCCTCCACGGGGGAAGTACAGAGAGCAGGGTACAGGGAGAAGGACTGAACAGTTACAACTAGAGAACAGCGCTGCAGTAGCCTCAGAAAGATCAGGAAAAATTAGTAACAAGTGCTGAACTTGTCTATCCTGCATAAGGAAGATTTAAAAATTTAGACAAACACATCAGAAGGCAAAGAAAACCTGAAAATAATCAATTGGAAAATAACTCCAGCATAAAAACATAAAGGGGAAAAAAAGGGGGAAGGGGGTTGGTGGTAAGAACTGCTGCTGTTGTTTCACTCCAGTAACAGAACTGAGGAAGAAAGCAATGCATCAGCAGCGCCTCGAGGGCAGCCTGCCCTCCAGCAGCCCTCCTACTGAGCCCTGCTGTGCATACTCCTCGAGCACCTGATACACTTCAAATTCCACCTTTCCCTGAGATCCCAGACGCAGAGCTCTAAAGCCCTTCATTCTGGAGGTGATACCTTTGGCCACATAGTAGCAAAGACAAAATGCTTTGTTTCTAATGACCACAAAGGTGAAACAATTTTTGCCTCAGTACAGCTGTGCCTTCCTTGCTCTAACTTGACTTAAAAACTGATTTCCTACCCAAGTATGCCTTCTCCTTTTCTTCCACTCAGAACAGGCAAAGCAAGCAGTTTATTCTTACACCTTCACCTGCCAGGAAACTTTAAATCCCCACTAAAAGCCATATGGTTGCTCTTTTTCCTTGCTGGGGGGTGCCTTCCCCTCTCTGAACGCTGCAATGAAGCCCCTTGTCTCACACCACCCAAGACCTACCTCGCAAAGCTTTTGAAATCCTCTTCATTCTCCTGTCTCTGTACCTCTTTACTGCCTGCATGCTACACAAACATCACACTTCCAGTACATCCTTAGCACTCTGCAGTGCACAGCTGCTGTCTCTTTTCCATCTCACTGACTTTCACACCATTTCCCACACTGCTCTGGGACTAGCCTTGGCTTTCTTTAGGAGCTTTACTGTTATTACCTCATCTGCATTACATCTGCTTCAGTTTGTTTCTGCCCCTGTTACTGACACTCTCTTTCTCTTTCAGGCACAGGTGTAACTGTCACAGGCCCAAGGACAAAGAAGGCTGGAGTAGAACCAGAATTATCAGTCTAGACTTTGGGATCTAGGGTTTGCTTCAACTTTGAAAACCTCAGGAGAAAAGCCTTTACCTGGCCCTTTTAACCACAGAGGGAAGGAGAAAAAACTCAGTGCCAGATGCAAATTAATTACAAATATTCTTATCTTAAGGAATGAGCGAGACACAAAATTTGGTTTATTGTGTTGAGGCAAAATTGTTCATTTACCTTTTCTAAAGATTCCTCTTCATAGCCCCTTCCAGACTTCTCCACCTGCTCCTCAGTGGACTCCACTATCACGAGACTGGATCTCCTCGGAGAGAGGCTTTCCTGGTGCAGCTGGGGGTCCTCGGGCTCTTGGACAATGGGGGAGTCCCCTCTCTGTGCAGAGGATGGAGGCTGCGCTCTCTGCGTCTCTCCCTTTGCGGTGCTCGAGCGCGCAGATTTTGCAGCTCCCCCGGACTGCTCTGTTCCTGGAGTTGTGACGCTGTGAATTGCAGGTTCAAGCAAGTTACCATCGTGCAGTGCTTCCCAATTCCCAGCAAGGCACTGACTTTGTATTGCTCCTCGACACAGTCCTCGACAGGAACTACAGAGCAGTCTGGCTGGGCATCCCACCCATCTTTCTGAGCAAATCTCCAAACGGAGACCCAGCCCTTCAATGCCATGCTGCAAAACTTGCTATTTGTAAAGTATTTCAGAGAGCTCTGCTGTCCCTTGTGCCCTCACATCTCTACATACTGCCAGTTACTCTTTTAGTGGGAGAGCCTGGATGGTTGTAGAAGGATGTGAGGCACCTAGAACACCGAGCACCAGCTGTGCAGCTGCGAAGTGGAAAAACCGGCTTTCATACAGAATTCTAGAGTTTAGCCAACAGAAATTTAGTGGAGGTTCAGGTTTTGTTTGCAATGGTGTTTTCATGGTTGAATCCTGCTATGATTAATTGCTGTCCCAAGTTAGTTTAAAACCTATTATTATGTAACACATCTATAAAGGAAATACATCTAATTCAAACATATTCAATATTGTTCTATAATTCCTCTCAGAGCATGTCCCTCACAAGTTATTTAAATCTAGCCCCATTTCCCACCTAGTTTAAATTAGACCTGCAGTGTAGTGATATTCCCCTGTCATTTTACTCTTGTGTAGTGCTGGCACTTTTGTCTCCCAAGTATTCTCTGTTGCTCAGACATTCATTTCCTGATGGAAATTCTTTGGGAACATTGGTGGTTTTGCCTAACACTGCAACAGAAGCTTTCCTAAATGGTATTTTCTGTCTCCCATGCTTTCTCCTGGCACACCCTGAGCAAAAGAATCCCAAGTTCATTTGCTGGACTCAGCTCCCCTTTGACTGCTGGGAGCTGCATCTCCACATCAAAGCTAATCACCGCCAGGAAAATCACTTCTTTGGCTAAGAATTCTTGATATTTTGCTGGCTTATCAATACCTGACTCCACCCTGCAGAGAGGTCTCAGCATGGGCACATAATCTGGGAAGCTGTGGAGAAACAACCATGATCTATTTCAAATTCCTTTTTGAATGATCCCAACCCCACTGAAGCCCCACCTCAGAATTCAAGTTTTTGCTGCACAGATCTTCTAAATGCGTACTCTATCATGGCTTATTCTTGTCTTGCCTCTGTAAAACCCCCTTTCTGTTCCTTCAGCCATTACAAATACACTTTTAAAGGCCCAGTTCTTAACAGGCAGGTAAGAGTATTTTAAGTAATGATTAAATTAAAAAGATTTTGTCTCCATTGAAAGTCATCCCGACTCTGAAGAAAGGCTCCTTTAGGATTACTTTCATTCAGATGCCATTACTTGTCATTCAAAACATGAAAAACATACAAAAACCCCTCCACTTCTCTATTAACCCTCTTTTCTTTCCTATGTACTTGACACAGTCATTGCTTTGTGTTCACAGGGAGAAACTGACTTTGTCTCCTCAGCCTTAAGGCTTTCTCCACATGGATTAAAAAGTGAATCCACAATTGGAGGAAAACTCTAGCGTGTTCATTATGCTTCAAAGGCAAATGTAAAATCCTCTCATTACACTGAGAAAAGAGAACCTGTTCCCTACGGCTTCATCCTGGTCTTTTGGCACTTACAAACATTCCTGTTGCGAAGCAGATGGTTTCCCTGGCACGTCTTGGGGTTTCCCTGAGAATTCAGCTTCCACTTGTTCCTTGTGTGCTTGCCTCAGAAGCTCAGCCATGGACACTTCTGCCTCGCTCCTGGGAGTACTGTCCTGGAACGGGGAATAACTGACAGACACGTCTTCCTCGGAGACCAGAGGGGGATGCTCAGTTGGCTCGCCGTCCTTAGATATTCTCTGCTGCTCTTGCTTGTGTCTCGAGCTGTACACTTCCTCCTGCAGGGCTGAAAACCCTTGTGAACAGAGACCAGAAACAGTGTTACAAGTGTGACCAAAGACAGAAGTCCTTCCCACGCTCCGTGTGCATGGAAAATCCCCGGGCGCAGCGTGTGACCTGAACTCCTCAAACACCTTGAGTGGGAGGGCACCTGGCCTCTAGGAATAGCCCAAGCAATGCCAGATTGCCACTTCTATGGCCACATTTGGACAGCAACAGGCAAAATAACATTTACCCAGAAATAAACTCAAGTAATTATGCTTGAAGCCCTCCAAGTATAGAAGAAAATTCATAACAGACTTTTTTTCCCAGTTGATTAGGATAGATTTTAGTGACATGTTTCCCCCCATATTCGTTATTTATCTGCTTCTGAAAAATTTAACTGTACTAGAAAAGACAAAAACTCTTTTTAGAGGGCTAGGTGCAAGAAGCAGCTAATTTATGTGCCATATTCACTAGAAACCAAGTGAAGCAAGAATAAATTGGGGGGAAACAGAGAAGATTGTACCAAATATGAGCTGGACGAGAGGGTAACATTCTAAAACTACTCAGGGGTGATATGAGAATGCTAATTGTAACAAACAGCCTCCTTCTCCTACATTATCTTCAAGACTAGGACTTTTGTACCTGGCTAATTTGCTTCAATATTGAGTTAGGCACACAAAAGTATCACTTCTGGAAAAGCGTTTTTTATGTCAAAGAATTTGCAGGTGTTTCTTCACTTTGCAGTCACTGGATCTAATCCACTGAACTTTCAAACTTAAGAAATGCAAAAGCATCCTAACAGAATTAAAATATCCTTGATACTTAAATCCAAAGGAGTTTTCTGCTAAAGCACAAGACTACTTTTCCTTTTTAATATCTTGGTCAAATTCTAATACAACCATCTCAGCTTCCATGAAAGCACTTGCATAAGCAAAAAACCCCAAACTCCAAGGTAAATTGGGCAAACGTTGCTGGCCACAGTGTTTTCTTCTGAATAATCAGCTGAAGCGCAGATCTTCCACCTGGTGGTGAAATGCGACCTGTGAGATGCTGTGCTGGTGTGCATCCACACTGCCTGTGCTTTCAAAAGGGGATTCCTGTGCTCTGTCATGAGAGCCAACAGATGAGCCTGGGCCAACGCTTCAGAGCAGAGCGATGCCCAGAGAGGTACCCTGGGCACTTTGGGTCCGGAGCCACTCACCTTCACTGTGGTCCAACGCCAAGGACTGCTCCGTGTCCGCGTAGGTGCGCGTGCCGTGGCCCTGCACGGGGTCTATGCCGCTGGTCTCCATCAGGTGAACGATGTCCATGCGGTTGATTTTCGTCAGACACTGGGTCAGATTGGTATCTGTGCCATTGGAATGACACCGTGCGGCTCAGTTAAGAATCAAGCACACTCCCTCCCTTCTCCATAGGAAGGGCATATATAGGAGACTGACCGATATCATATATAAACTAGAGACACATTTAGAAGCAGTGCTGTGTAAAATCTAAAAAGAACCAAACAGATGCCTATAAAAACTAGCACTCTGGGTTTTTTTTACTTTTAACAAATTTGTTGAGTTGCTGTGTTAGACAGAAAACACTACAACAACAGTGAGTACAATCCATGGTCATCCTTTCTGTAGCCTAAATTTCCCCCAAATTTTCTCTGTGATTACAACACACACCTGTCACCTCAGCTAGCAGATTGGAGACAGTCACACACAATAACTGGAGACAAACCTGTTGCATGTTTCCCATCCCTTTCGAGCCAGTATTTGAGGAGAGCGTGGCTCTGGTCTTGAAGCGAATTGGGATTTTCAATTCGGATCTGGTGAATTTGCTCCTCTGTGAAGTCCAGTTCTCTTGCTAGCTCTGAAAAAGAAATCCATCTCTGTAAAGAGCTCTGATACTACTACTCCTCCTCCTTCTCCCCTGGTCTAATTTAATTGCAACACAAATAATCTGAGAAAATGTTTGCATCTCTTTGCATGTTACTTTCACTTGTCTCCACTACTGTTCCCTGCCTCAAGTTTTTTAAATCCACAATATTTAAGGGATTGTTTAGAACAGGTTCCTTTGTTAACCCACTTAGGACTCTCAGCATCCCAAAGACAATATGCTTCTACAATATTTTTTATAAAACATCTTTAGGTAATGAGAAAATCATCCAAAATAAACATGAAAGGAATGTGGACCATTGCCCTCCTTTCTCTCTGGAGCAGACAACGTGCACTTTACCTGTCCAGCTGAATCCAAGATGATCTGCGATGTGGGCCAGTCTTTCCTCTGTCCTTTCCTGATCATCCCGTTGATCTAAAGGTCAAAGAGAGCTACAAGTTGCCTTTTGCAAGTTAAAAACCATTTCCACAGGAGAGAGAGGAGCCCAAGAAGGGAAAGCACTAACTGCTGTGTCTAAATGTGGGCAGCCTGTGTAAATCAAGCAAGGTCTGTAAATCCCTAGATTCAAAATGAAACCCAAAAAGCTTGGTTTTTCAAAAAGCACAGGGCTATCTAACTTTCCTATTTGGAAATCAGGCGTTCATGTGAAAACATAATGTAGGACTGAAGTGCCTACCGTCTCTATTTTGGCCAAGCGTTTAACTCTTAAAACTTCGTTCTAAAGTTCAGTTGAAGACTTTGACTAAGTCAAGAGCCATAGTTTTCCATGCCTCCTTAGTAAAGTCGAAGAATTCATTTGGACTAGTGCTTCTGATCATGTTTTTTTCTATTGCAGGGCAAGTTTGTTCAAACAGTCCATACAGTGCTTCAGATTATGCTCTGTATTTGAGATACTGTTAAATTTCAGTGTCCTTGACCCTTTGGACAGGGAGTGAGACAAAACATCGACAACGAAGGCAAGGAAAAATCAGATGGTCATTCGTCAGTCCTCATTCACTTCACTAATGGTGAGACTGACAGCTCCTCCCATCCCCGGAGCTAATGTGAGGATGGTGGAATTTGAGTTTTGATTTTCCCTGAATGCACACGGGGATTGTGCACCTCCAAATTGGAAAATTGCTTAGGGTTCATGATACGCACGTGTCAATCTGATTTCCATCAGGGCTACTCAGTACTAGCACATGAGTAGGCATGAGGAAAACCAAGCACCAGAAAATGTGTATTAAAGTTACTGGTGACTCAGAACTACTTCAGACACAGACTGTCAAAAAAAAAAAGAACATAAAAAGCTTAATTCTTTAAAACTCCTGCAGATCTCTTTGTGTACCAACTCAAAAGTCTATAAATTTATCTCTCTGGCTTTCAATTGATGCCCAAGCATTTTATTATTAGTAGAAGGTGATAGCTAGTAATAGGGCCAGGGAAAGTCAAAAGCCAAAACATGCATGACCTAAGCGATCAGTTTAATGACAAAACCGCACATATTTCTAGAAGTGTTTTTGCTTATTAAGGTCACACTTCCCGTAAGCGTTTACGGTTTGCAATCTTGAGATCGTTTCATAGACAAGGACACAGACACAAAACAAAAAAACCCAAACACAGCTCACAAGGGAAAAAAAAGCACAACTAACCACCAAAAGCTGAAAAGAAAATGTCACACGCATTACACCTGCACACAAACGCACACGCACGCACACACCAAAGAAAACAAGAAACAAAAGAGTTTAATTCATGACATGCGTCGCACAGGGAATCCCAGTCGTTGGCAAATACCTTCGGCATGGTCATGGACATTTTCATCAGGGATACGTTCAATCTGAGTCTCTACAGACTCATCCCAAATGGGTCTGATGTCAAAGATGTCTTCAGGAACTGACTGCTGAGTGTCACTGGATGGCACATTTTCAATAACTGAAACTTCTAGGGCGCTACTGCTTTCATCATCTGAAACTAATTCTTGTTCTCTCTCTGACTGCGTGAGTCTTTCCACTAATTTAGAAGCTTCGTCACTAATTTCTTCAAAAAACTCTATGGAATTTTTGTAAAGATCAAAAAAATGGTCCTTACTTTCTTTTGTGGGACTAAAAGCAACGCGGGAGCCTGTAGTGCTTCTGCTTTTAACTGGCAACCGTGAAGAAAATACCTTTGATCTTGCTGCTGTTGCCTCATCTGAGTCTAGCTCAAACTTCATCTCACTCTCCCTGGCCTCTGCCTCTGCCTCAGCATAGCTCCTAGCTTTGATGGAACGTTTGGTCTTTGGGTCCACGGGACTGCTGGCATCAGATTCCGATTTACTGCGGCCGTCTGGCTTTGCAGGGACCGCGCTCATCACGCCGAGCGCTTTGGGTGACTCCGGCTTACAGACGGACATGTCTGCGTACGAGTGTTGCGGTTCGGCTTTTTGGGAAGCGGCTTTCACAGGAATTTTCGACTTTGGTTTCGCTTGGTCATCTTTTCCTTCACACTGCGAACCATCCAGGAAGTCGTCCAGAGAAAGGCTCTCACTTTCTGACTGTTGTGGGGATTGCGATGCAGCAGCAGCTGTTCTTACAGGGATTTTGGATTTGCTTTCACAAGAAGGCACGCTCTCCATTAGAGCAGTAGGGATTTCAATCACAGATCTCTCTTCCTCGGGGGAAGAGTCTGGGGACTCCTCACCCTGTTCAGAACTAACCAATCGAGTGACTTTGGAAAAACCTAACTCCTCTTCTACCGCACACTGCTCAGGAGAGATGGGGCAAGGCACCTGACTGCTATCGACCCTGTTGGCCTCCGTTCTGGAGAGGGGCTCAGCTTCAGAGGCAGCGGTTTCTTTCTTTGGTGATTTTGAAGAAGCTGAAATACCCATTTTAATTGGAATTCTGGATTTAAGATCTGCTTTTGCACTGTCTGTGCTGGCACCTTCAGCCATCATTTCTTCAGATCTATCACTAGGCTCGGGTGAGGGGGGTGAATATTTCAATGCATCTTGCTCTTGCATGTCTGACTCCTCTGACTCCGAAGGTGCAAACGGGTCTGGTAAGCCCTTTGGCTTTGAAGATTCTGCCTCTGCTGCTTCTTTCACTTCTTCACATAAAGAAGAGGCTTCCTGAGGCTCCTGCCCCACCTGGAAGAAGTGAAAGCTTTCATCTGGGTAGTTCCTTTTGGTCATGTCAATGGCTCCACTTCTAGTCATCTCAAATAACTTGCCCTCCTGAAAAAGAAAAGGATTTTGTTCACTGAGTGGCGTCCCTTCTTCGGTGGGTGTCCTGGCTGGTGTCGTGTCAGGGGTTGTGCCTTGGGATCGCCTGTCCACCATCAACCCAAATATCTTTTGTTCCTCTTCTTTCACGCGAGCTTCAAAAGCTTCATCATCTTCACGTATTTCACTCCACATGTCAGAATCCACATCAGTTCTAGTGATGACAACCTGATTTGTCAATTTCACTGTTTCATCTCTTATATCCTCAAGGGCAGATTCAGATAATTTTGTTGAATCTGAGGTTGGAGACCCTTGTGACATCGTCTGAAATCCATCCTCCGGTTTTGGCTCTATTTCCATGTACACTTCTTCTGAAGAGCAACATTCACTGCCCGTGTCTCTGCTAAATGAAGTTTCACCAGCCTGATCTTTCCCTTCTGCAATAGAACAGGTTTCCCTAGATAGCAGACTTCTATCAGATCCTACCTCACTTTCAGAATCAATGAAGAAATGTCCAGAAGACACATTTTCGTAAGGGCTCACTATATACGGAGCACTACCGTCAGCAGCATCTGCTGCACAGCTGTCGAGTTCCACTGTGCCAGTGGTTAGGGATGAATACTCTGGTAAGGGTTCCTCAGCACGACCAGCCCTTTGAGATGTCTCACAACCTATATCTGCTTTTCCTGAATCCCTTGCTGAAGCAGAATAGTCAGCAGTGTCGCCTTCAGCCAGTTTGCTGTCGTGTGGAAGAGAGTACTCGGTGGCACCGTGTCCGTAAGAAAGACCATCTGCCTCCTCTGACATAGCTCCCGTAGAAATGAGATCGCTGCAAGCTGACGGGGCTGCGGGCTTGTCACCTTTTTCAGTAGCATCCCACTGCCCCATCGTTAGTGAAGACTCAGTGTGAAACTCTTTTTGAGAACCGTCACCAATGGAGTGACCGGGCGTACACCCAGATCGGGTGACCGGGGTGTCGGGACTGGCCATCTCACAGTCACCTGTACCATCGCAACATTTTGATTCTGCACCTTCTGCTGACGCGCAGCCATCTGAAGGACAAGTGCCTGTGGAAGGCCTACAGCTGCGCTCAAGGATAAGTGGCTCCTCTTTGTCACCTTTGCCTTGCGCTTTAACCTCACCTCTCCCAGCAGAGCATGGATGGGAATCAATAGGGTGGAAACCTGCTTCGTCAGGGCTAGAGCTGGAGTCAATACTAGATGGTAAAGGTGAGGGTGGCTGCACTCGAATCATAGGCTCCATTAAGAGGCCCGAGTCAGCTTCTTTCTTGAGCCGAGTCAATTCTGGCTCACTTTCGGAAGAGGAAGAACTCTTCCTAGATTCAGTAGCAGGTGTCATCACCGTGGGTATGTCTTTTTCTACCACAGCGGTTGGCTCTGATGCTTCAGCCTCACGTGAGGATTCTGAGTTGGCAACCGCAGAAAAGTCATCTTGCTTGCAACTCTTTTTATAATCTCTCTTCTGTTTTGCTTCTTGCTCCAATTCATCAAACATTTTGATTTTGGTCACCATTTTAAACATCTCTTCTTCGGGGGTGAATCTCTTCTTTGGTTCACTTTCCGGATCGTCCTCGGGTTCTTCGTTGACTTCAGGGATGGTGGCTGACTTCGGTATGTCTGCCATTTTAGGTGTGATTTCATAGCTAATTTCTTCTGAACTAGGAGTTTCAGGGGAAACGGGGCTTTTCCCCGAACTCTCCATGAGGGATGTTTGCTCCAGACTGTCATCATCAGCACTTCCCTCAGGGTCACGGAGAATCCTGGAACGCACCGATGCCAGCTCTGGGCAGGCTTCTGCTTTGCTAAGAGCAGACGGAAGAGGACCCTGCCCCAAAAGACAAGCCTTCACTGTTGGTTCTACGGGGCTGCTTTCAAGGGAATCGCGGCAGGGGGATTCTTTCATAGGACTGGGCTCCAAAGAGTCAGGCGTTTTGTGTGATGAGTTATCTTCTAGCACTGGGCTTGCTTCCAGGGAGTCTTTATGACTTATAGTGAAAGAGTCATCTGCAACTGGGCTAAAGCCTTCACTATCATGGCTAGCAAGTGAAAGTTCCAATTTCTGGGGACTTCTAACTGTAAGACGGCGTTCACAGGCTACATCCTTTTCTTTCTCTAAAGCAGTGTCATGTGTTTCAGAAGACTTGGGGAAATGTGCAGTGGTTCTGGATTCTTTATCCCTGCTAATATCTTTCACAATGGAAGCTGAGCTACTGTCTTTAGCAGCCTCTTCTTCAGAGGCTGGAGGTACATGCTCTTCTGATACATGGTCAGAATGAGACTCCCTAGTCTCGGTAACAGCATCTAGCTGCCTCTCAGCAATACCTTTTTCATCTTCCTCTGAGGAGAGCTCCTTTGTAGAACGTGTTTCTGCTGTTGTGTGTACTTGAGCCGCTCCTTTAGCATCTTCAATTTGCGCATCGGTTTTCTTTGGTGAGAATGAAAGGCTTTCTGGGCTTGTTTCAGGAGTCTCTGCCAGACCCTCATGCTTGTAACTTTCCTCCGAGCTGATCTGAGGGGTTCCGTCAAGTAGGCTGCCCGGAGAGTCAGCCACACCTTCGTGTTTAAGGCTCTCTGAGCTCCCATCGAGAGCAGCACTTTGCAGAGAAAGAGCAGGAAGAAATCCCTCTTTCCCGTACTCTGTGGGAAAAGCAGCACCGAAAGGACTGGTCAGTACTTGCTCCAAGTTAAGCTCTCCCTCCTCCGTCACTGAGAGGTGTCGGAACTGTTGGTATTTGTCATTATCCTCCAGTTCTTCTTTAATGACATCAGAAAAGTCTGTTGAGGTTTTCCTGTCAGGGCTAATCTGGAAGTCAGGCTCTCCCTGATCCTCACAAGTCCTGCCCTTCCCAGCCGCCGTTTCTTTAGCACTTTCAGCAACTATTACCGGAGGGAGAGGTTCGGTTGGTTTTTTGCTGCTCTGCTCTTTGACTTGGTCTTTGCCACCAGCTTTCTTGGCAGTTTCGATGGTTTGCGTTTTTCCTTTCTTTGATTGTGGCTCTTTCTCTGCTTTGGATGCTGTGCTTGGTTTGTCCTTCTGTTTGTCTGTCTTGAGGTTTGACACTCGCCTCGTTTCACTCTGCGAAGGAATTGTTTTCTTGCGGGGAGTTTCCTTCTCAGGGGCCTGTTGCTTCTGTTTGACAGATTTGTGCTCAAAGAGTCCAGAAATGTTCTTGGATGGGTCTTGCCCTGACTGGAAGGCTTTCATCAGTTCCTTGACGGACATGGTCTCTTCGAGTCTCTCTGTCTTAGAAGAAGGTGAGACGGGCGGCTGGGTTTTGTGTGCTACTGGCTTTTTGACTGGCGCTGGTTTCTTAGGCGCCTTTTCTGCAGGGCTTTCTTTTGCCTGAACTCTGACGGGCAGTTTTGACCGTACTTTTTGCTCATCTTCCACTCGTTTCTGAAGAGCTTTCACTTTATCTTTTATTGAGCCAATGGGAGTTTCCTCGATAACAGGGGACACGGCTTTAGGCTCTGGAGCACCTGTCACCTTTAGGCCAGGCTCCCCAGCTGGTGCCTCGTCTGCAGTGAGCTTAGGCAGCTTCAGCTTCTCTCCGCTGCTGTGCATCTTGCCTTCCTTTGGCTTTGGCTTTTCCTTTAATTTTGCCCTAAAGGGCTTTTTAACTTCTGAGGCTGCCTTCTGTTGCTCCTGCGAGCTTGGTTTCCCAGTTTTTGGAGATTCTTTTCCTTTTTTTTCAGAATCCCTGCTTACTACTACAGCTTTGACTTTCTCTTCTACTACCTCCTCTTGTAAGGCCTGTGGCTGTCCCTCATGAAGAGAAATGGATGTTTTTAAATCCTCTGCAAGGGAATCCACTCTTCCTGTCATGTCCAGCTCCCCCTTTTTTGTTGTGCCTTTGTCTACCTTGACTTCTGCATGGCTCGGCTCTGTGACTTCTGCTGGAGCATTTCTCCGGGCCTCTTCAATCTCTTCGTCACTGACAATGATCCATTCTTCTTCTAAGGGCTCTTGCCTGGAAAGGGACTTCTGCAAAACATGTTCTTCTCTGGGGTAGGATCCGCCTCTCAGAATTTCATTTACTTTTTCTAAGTCCTCTTTCACTCTTTCAACTATTTCAAAAGGTTCTCCTGGCTCTTCTTCAGCAGACTTTTCAAGATCTTTCACTTTAATGGAGCCTGATTTATCGGAAGGGTCATTTGTCAAGATGGCAGTCATTTTGATCAGATCTTGTTTCATCTCAGAAACTTCAGACAACAGGTCTGGACTGGCTAGTACAGGGACTTCATTAACCAGATGGCTTTTCAGGACAGATGTTTCTGTAGATTCAGTCTCGTCATCTTTGATGCGAATGAAAAACATTGAAAGTAAAATGGAAATCAAAAATAGAGATTGGAAAATGTAATCAGGACTGAAAATGACAGTCTTTGGTTGCAGTGGTAGGAAGGTCAACAAAATGGGCCGGGAATGGTGGATCCACAAGATCTGAGGGTACAAGAGCAAAGCAAAGCTAACGGGGAGGGTGGGGAAAAAAAAACAACTGAAAAGGAAAATGGCAGGAAATAACTTGCTTCACTTTACCGCTAGAGCACAACCACACATACAGTATCAAAGCTGGAACAAACCAAATCAGGACACCACTAAAAAAGAACCCAAAACAACAACAACAAAATTTCAAATTAAAACCAGAAGAAACACAGTGAAGTTACACAAAGAGAGGCATCTCAAGATTGTTCAGATGTTACAGATCAATGTTCAAATAAAAAGAAAAACAAGAAAAAAGGGGGAAAGCATTAGAACTGATTGAAAGCCGATTTCCTCTAAGAGAAAGCCAGTGTTAGCAAACTGTCAGAATAACATTGGGTTAACAGTTTTGTTTTTCTTAATGACCAAAATAAAAAGAGAAAAGTAATTCTGCAGTAATCTAAAATACGATCAAATATGTAGAGATCTGAATCAGCTGCAAACCGGCATTTCATCTAAGGGGATTTCACACCTACACAATGAAACAAACAGGCTTTTGTTTTAAGAGGCATGGTCCTTTCCTTGGAACATCCTCATTGACAACTAATGAACTGACTGAGGAAAGAGAAGACAGAGAAGAAAAGGAGAGATAAGAAAAACTGTGAATCAACTTAGAAGTGATTTCAGAGTTTTAAAAAATGTAATGTATGGCAACCCAAAGTTCACAGACAGTCACGCTAGACACATACGTACAATTCATGTAAGGCAAGTTATTTCCATGCAAAGCAAAGGTGTTGCAAATGCTGCTGGGTATGTAGCTTCGGTTAAAAACAAGAGCTCTAAAAACTATATGAATTAAAGATACATAAAAATACTGTAAAACATACTGTGGTGAAATATTTGTCTAATCTGACAATCAATATACAGGAAGGGGACTGCAGATAATTTCCATTATGCCATAAATGCCTGTTGGTAATATTTCATTTCAGCATGGAATAGCAGAAAATGGATATTGAAAAGAACAAAACACTGGAGAACTGAAGCAAGGTTACAAACAGAACACAGTGCTTAGGAATCACGGATGGACATTTTTCCTTTAAAGGCAGCACGTCACACGGAACTGCACATTCCGGCACCCCAGTGAAAGTCAAAGAACTAATGCAAATAAGGAGACCTTGAGCAACACATAATTAGCTGTCTCTATTGGTAAAGAAGATCCATTTTGCTACACTATTCTCCTGGGTGTAACTAATGCTAAATATTTGTCCTGCTCATTAATTAGAGCCACATAGCTGTAGGATATTGTGGTGCTGAAAATGTGGTCTTTGGGCCCTGCCGCTTTACAATAAACTATCTGGTGCATGCTGAAATACCAGCCAGTAGTTTTGTAAATTTGCAATATGTACTTTCATAAATATCAAACGTATGACTTTTTCACTGACCAACAACCGAGTTAATTGGCCTGAAGCAAAGCAACTCCAATGGGAAATAAATTGCAAGTGCTATCCAGACAGTGTGCGGCCGGAGCAAGAACACTTACGGGTGTTCTCTGGGGCCCTGGGGGACTCAGCAGTGAGGAAGCGGCAGGAGGACAATGCGAGACATTACACTTTAACTGCAGACAAGGCAAGATTCCCCACTCTAAACTGGAAACAAGACAGATGTCATTCTTTCCCTGAACAGATCCAAGAAATGGCTGCATCTGGAAGACGCTCTGGCTGGAGACACTTCCGTGTGTGCAGAGGTTTGTTGGATTTGCCTCTCCCATAAAGGAGACGTTTGCAAAGCCCTCGTCCACAGTCTCTCATGGTCATGGCCTGATTGTGCATGTACAGAGGGTTCTTGTGCTGTGCCAAACTGTCAGGTCAGATTTCCAGCCATATTTCACCACAGTAAAGGGTGGGGCAAGGGAGGGAGGGTTAAACAGCCCGATTCCTTTGGACAGTATCACTTTTTGGCATGGTTGTATTCCATGAGATTAATGAAATAGACTGGAGTCCTCATTTTAGGTTTTCATTAAAAGTGATACTGTCATCTGTCTCAAATATGAGGTGAAAATGTGTGTCAACAAATGGAGAAAACAAAAGTAATGGAGGGATGAGCATTCATACAAGCAAAATAGCAATAGCAGGTTCACTAGGGATGTCAAAGGAAAGTAAAGGCTTAGATGAACGGTTTTTAACTGTATTACTTGTTAAGTTACATGTTAAAGTCTATTGAATTGGATAGCTGCTGAGATGTTAAATTGTTTTTATTAAGTTTCTAAAGTATTGATGTTATTAGCAATAGCAGTTAAAACTTAGCTCTCTTTCATGCTTATCTTTACTCTTAACCATCTCTCATACAAATTGTAACATTCCCACTGTAACATTCTCAAGAAATTTAAAAAAAAAAATCTTACTTTTTTCTGAAGTCATATCAACCTGGAAGAGGAAAAAGCGGGAGATTTAAAAGTTCAAATATAATTGCTATACAGAAGCCATGAGTGAAGTGCTAGTTGTATGAAGACACATGGACTTAAGTGGAACCAAAAATGCATTTAAAATAACAGTAAAAGCATGGCCTAATTTATTTAGACTCTCTCAAACCAGAAAAATGCTTACTTCGCTATAGTTAGGATCAACAGCAGATGCAAAATGTCGCAGTGTATTTTCTTTAAATGCTCTTAGCAAGCGTGGATGATCTAAACTTTTGCATTGCCAGGTGTTTGGTTGCATTGCTCTTAATTTATTTTTTTCTGTCTAAAGTGAAATAGTCCACTTTGGTTATGTGCAGGCATATAGTCGACCTGGAAGGCAACTAGGAGGTTTCATGCATTGTGTTTCCTTGGATGCGTTCACTCTGAGAGCACGAATTTCATTTTTGCCTCTGCACTGCGATGATGAAATGCAGGTGCACCAACGATAGCAAAACTATCAGGCATGACCTGGGGCTGGCTGCCACTAACAGCTATTGATACCTTAAATGGAAGCTGTGATGGCACTCACAAGCCTCCTTTTTGATTTTTCAGAGTTATTTGGGTACACATCAAAAAGGCCATACAATTTTACTGTTATTCAAAAGAAAGCACAGTCCTTGTCAAAACAGAATTAAACAAAACATAGACCATGAAAATTCAAGAATCAAATTTTTGAGGCTGTTTTGTAATTTCATTTTATTTCAGTTCTGCTGGCATTTGTCCACACCAGCACATGTTGTTTAAATCTGGCTATGGAAAAATATGCAAAGTTAGAAGAAGCATTAAAGCTTTAATTTCCTATACAAACTTGTGGTAGGGGCAGGACAACTGTGATGAATGCAAATCATCTGTGCAGTACTACTGGTACAAGTTACTGTGTATGGTAAAGCCCCCAAGGTTTTAGTGAATGTTGAAAAGGTTTAAAAAGTTCAAACTATTCTTTATAAATTCAATATGCTGTCTCAGCCAAGATATTAGGAAACCCTTGCATTTCCATGAGCTGACGCCGAACAGAATGGAATCCCTGACCATACGTGCATGTTTGTACATGTCTAGCAATCTTTTAGGCTGACATAATTTCATCTCACAGTCAGCAGTGTGTGTGACAGATCTATAACAGCTTGTATTCCTCTGATGCACACAGTGTCCTACATGGTAACCCTGCATCCCTAGGGTGTTCTAGCTTCCTTCACTTTCAGTTCTTCCAGATCAGTCCAGATTTATGTCAGCATACTAATTAATATTATTAACATAAAAATTAACAAAGTCAACAAAAAATAGTTCAAAATGCTTATAGCCATCACTTGAGCTTTTGTAGTTTTGTGCTTTAGTTTCCTATACAAAAATAGAAGTCATATTTACCATAGGAGTGGTAAATAGTTCTGCAATGATATTTGGAAACTACAAGCCATGCCACAGACCTGCTGAATCTGTTGTGCAGTGCATGGAAAAGATGTCCATCTTCTTTGGGGAGCTGGCTATTCTCACAGTGTTTCCAAGAGCTGAAGATCATCAAAATGTCAGGATGCTTTTCTGATGTTACTCATTGGTGTAAGGGTCAGAGCTTAAGCATGAGACCAGGGCTGGGAGCTGATACAATTTAGTTTATGATAAAGATGAAAATTCTAAACTTTTACTTGTTCTGGATTAACACTGATTCTACACTGGATGTCGGTCATCCAGCTCAGTAACCTGTTATATCCAGTCTATTGGATTTATAAATGGAGAAGACTGGTCATTCTAACAGAGAACAAGTTCAACTCTGTCTCTTCCCAAAGTGAGTCTGTGCGAGGCCCTCTCCGCTGTGTTTGTAGCACTGAGCTAAGGATCAGTTCCTGGGTTGTGTCTGTTAGCTGGCTTTGAGTAATGTGTGTAGGCAAGAGCATGCTGATTTAGCAACTTTACCTCTTCTGGTTCTGGATCTGAATCTGATTCCTTTTGGTCCCAAAGCGCCATGCAAAAAGAGAAGGGGGAAACAGAGCAGGCAAGAGGCAATTTTTTTAGAAGAGAGTAGGAAAAAGTAACTTCTGACAACATTTAACAGAAAAGAAGAAAATGTAGCACCATTCTGCAGTTGATTTCTTATGCCAAAAGGCAGCAAAACTAAGCTGTAAATTTATACACAAAAGGCTAGAGAATCGAGCAAAAATACAAACAGAAAAGTTAGACACCTAGTGATCTTTATTTGTAACTATATATAAGGATGTATTTGTAACTATATATAACTATATATTTGTAACTATATATTTGTAACTGTATATAACTTCAAATATAGACGTGTTTTTTCACCCAAAAATTAGCATATATGAACACTTAAAATATTCAAGGACTATCACCATTTAAAGTCACAATATGTTGAGATGCTCTGTTTTAAAATTGTACTAAAATGCTGTAATAAAGATTTACTATATTCTGAAAATGCTGAGAAGGAAATAATCACCATTTTGGGAAAATACATCCCTGAAATGCATGCAGATTCTAACCTGACCAGGAGAGAAAAAAACCTTGTGTTTTCAGAGAACAAACACAAACTGACACTTTCTAAGGAAACAAGTGTTTAATATCTGAGGGCACTCCCACTCATCTCTTCTGAGTCCTCAGGGAATGTTTGATGATGTCTTCAAACAGTGGCATTAGGAGTACCAAACCCAAGACACCCAAAGCCCTTCAACGGAATTTTTTCCTCTTTCCACCCCCTGCCCACATAGCTTTAACCCTGTTTTGCCCTCCTCCTCATTTCTTGTTTGTATGATAATGCTGGGTATAATTTCACAGTACCTTTGTGTAAATGGGTAAAGTGATGTTTAAATTACATATGGCTTGATGAACGAGGCCTCTGGTAGATTTTGGCTCCTTCATGAATGATAATCGTCCGCAGGGCTCTTGAGTGCTATCTCGGACCTGGCACAGTAAAAATACACACATTTAACCTGCTGCTCTGCTGTATGAGCTACTTGTGTCTCTCAAAACCATTCAGCAAGAGGGACCAGATGGGGCGAAAAAGTCCATGTAGACAGAAATAAGGTGTTCTCACTTTTCTTCCCCCTGCTGTTTGTGAATGTACATACGGCTGCATTTGTGTATTCCACATACGTTGGATGTTGGTGGTGGAAAATTTGGTGGGGAAATCTGCAAAGCCAAAGGGAGGCAGTGGGACAGATAAAGTTGTAAATTAAAGCAAGCCTACAAAATATTGCTGGTAAGCAGGGACAAAGTTTAAAATTTGTCTAGCAGCACACAGTAAACATAACACAATGATGGAGGAGGTTGATTTTGTCCACTGACTGGAAGTTTCCATTCATAAATCATTTCTCTAAGACCGTTATTTATATAACAGGAACAGTTTCCTCCTTTGTAGACAGAATGTCCTGGTAGAAGGAAAAGTTTGTGGAAGAGGTTTCCAGTGCTCTCTAGTCTCCCTCTCAGAAGAGGTGGTGATGGTGACTTGGTGACAGCAGCCCTTCTGACAGTGGGTTAACACATAATTTAATCTGAGAGGGTTTTTACTTTGGTTTTTATTTTACAAATTTTCCTAGTTGTAAGAAAAAGTATTTTAAATGCAATAGTACATGGATAAAATTGGCTTACAGTTGGGAACTTATCTAAATTAAGTAGTTTGGTTTTCCTTTGTTGACAAAAAGTACAGTGAAGTGATAACTTGAAATATCCAGAATGGAGCCATCAACATTACCTTAACAAATAGAGGAAGTCTATTCTCTTTGAAGGCAAAGAAACTGAATATATGGTGTTGACCACTCTTTGTGAGCGGCACCAAATTGCCAAAGCAGTCAACGTAGATGGGTTTTCCTTCTAATACCTGTTGGAAAGGAAAAAAAGCAAACCATCTATTAATCCTTGTGAGGTGATTAGGATCACTTCTTAAGGATAATTCTACAACAGTTCAAATCAATTTCTGGAATTGTTAAAACTTGTTGGCATTTACAAGATTTGTTATGTACAGTGGATTGTGTGGAAAATGTGTGGAAATCTTCCAGAAAGAGAAGAGATTGTTAATTTAGTAACAATTAGCGCAGTACTTTAAATGACAACTCAGTGTCATAAATCTGGGCAAACTTTCACATCTAGATTTTAATTGGGATTTTTTATCTACTCCAATTTTAGCAGCCTTTGCTAACCTGGCCTCATCACCACAGTCCAAGAAATATTTTCTTCAGCCATCAGAATTCAGAGTGTGTGCATACTGAGTCCATTTATTTCTTCTGGATCTGTAGAGTCACAAGAGCTTTTGAAAGGCAAACCTCAGGTGAATATCCCTCTGAAATCTCTCTCTAACAGCACCGCTTGTATCTTCAGATTGCTGCTCTTATGGCCCCTCCACATGTTTGAATATCAGATCAGCAGTTTGGGAGATGTTCCATTCAAAGTGCCAATCCACTCACGGCTCCTCCTTACTTTGCAAAAATTCAGCCTTATCATTCAGTGTGATCAGCCCATATTCTGTCTTGCTGCTCTGCACAAGAGATGCCTGTCAGAGCTTTAGGAACAGCAAGGACGATTCTTTTAAAGGTGGGATTCTCACAGAAAAGAGACTGAACTAAGCAGAATGTGCCATGTAGGTTAAAGCACTTTCAATTTGTCATCCCTTCTGAGAGAGCTGACAGAGCCAGAAAAACTGCATTTAGCAGACAGTTTGCTGAATTCCTCATAGGAAAGCTTTTGCCTCCTCAGCAACAGATTTCATGTAATTTTATTTTTGTAAAGCAGAATATTAATCAAACCTGCTGCTTTAACTTTCTGGTATGTGAATGTGCTGACAAACTGTGATCCCTGTCAGCTGCCTTTCTGGTTAGTGATGCGCATTTACGGGGTTACTGGAAGTCAGGATGTAGCCATCGTTTTTGGCTCTGACCCTCTCCCTTTAGCCCTGTGGACTGAGTTTGTCAGCTGCCCCCTGGGAACAGGGCTTCCTCACTACATTTTCCTTACACCTGACAAAAGGCCAAGTTTCCATCTTGTCATGGCTGTTGATACCGCATCGTGACAGTACTTGTTCACAGATTATTTTTCAGTCCTTGTGGCAAATAGAAGGCAGAAAACACTACTTTAAAAGCAGATGCTAGAAAATGGAGAAAACTGAAAATCTTGTACAGTACCTCTACATCCCTGCTTCTGGCAACTTCAGCAAAGTTTTCTTGTTGTTCTAGAGTTTTATCCACCTTGTCATCCGTCATGCAGAAACATCTTAACCGTGCTTCAATGGGATCATGGGATTTGGCAAACACCACAAATTTGGCCATGTAGGGGACACAGATAATTTCTCTGTACACTTGGGAAGCAAAGGTAACAGATTCTTGTGTCTGACGACAGTCTATCAACCAAAATCTGTAAAAGAAAATGAAGAGCTGTGCCATCAGCAGAGAAGGATTTAAGAAAGGAAATTCTATGTTTCCCCATCCTGGCAGCATTAGCTGGTGACCACAGCAACAGGAGAGAACAAGTCAGAATAGCGTAGAAAAAGAATTGTTGGTCTTGGTTTTTGTCTCCCACCCAACTTGAAGAAATAGCAGTCAATTCCTTACATACAACAGCAACACCTGAGGTCTTTAGGTGAACATAAATGACTTTGTCCACTGTGCAAAGCTGCATGAAAAATCAGAAATTATTCCTACGTGAATTTAGTCAGCAAGCAAGGAGTAACACATCCTGCTGTCTTTCCCAGCTACCACTTGAGTTTCTCTGTGGAGCTGATGCCTTTTCAATAAAATCCACTGTGTGGGTGGAAAGCTCAAGTTTCCCAGCCAGCAGATGAAGGCCAGATTCAGGAGAGGTCAGAGGCAGCTCAAAAGCTGCTCTGATCTATAGGGATGTTATTCCTCACATGGATTACATGGCATTATAAGCCCAAAGCGCATCTTTTGAGTGTGACTGCTCTGCACTCACTCATCTGCAGCTGAATAATGGCAAATTCCGTGCTGTGCTCATCTTTAGAACACTTAACAAACGCACTGCTCCAAACCCCAGGCTGCTGACATTTGCAAGAGGGAAAGCATGTGTGCTACAGAAAGGCTCTGCACACTGATCCTTTCCTTTTCCTGCGTGGGAGAATTATGCTGTGCTGGACTCCAACTGGAGAGGCCACATCCTCTGAGAAACCACCAGATGCCTCAGTGATTTGCTGTCAAACACCAGGGGCTAAAAAGCCCCAACAGATATTAAGTCTTTTAAAAGCTGCAGCTCAGGAAATGGAAAACAAACACTGTGCCTCCAAGTCTACAGTGTAATCCACAGGGCAAATACATCTCTTTCTCAAGCTCATTTTGGACCAAATTAGTTTTATGAATGGTAAAATTGTTATCCATCATTAATGCTCAACTAGACATAAAAAAAATTACTGTGAATAGCGAGGAGACAGAAATTAGATGGAAAATCTCTCTTTTTAATTGTACCAGCATTTCAAATCATGTTTGGGGCAAAGTAGATAGCTGCATATTCATTCAGATTAAAAAGAGGAGGCAGAACCCATCAAAATCTCTACATGGGACCCTGCCTGTATCACAGAACATTAACAATAGTAATCCATTTTCACATCATCATCATCAGGATTAAGAAAGATCCACCACAAATATGGATTGCAGGACCATAAAATGTCACCCTCATGCTGGCTATCAGCTGTAGTCCCCTTCTGCTGGGGACTCGACAGTTTTAGGGATTTGGACCTCTCAAACTCTCGATCTTGTTTCCACACATGGTTCTCAAACTAGCCTTTAATTCCTGCCTTTGCACAGACCTCTGTGGCAGCAGCACTGAACTGGATGCACTGTAAGATCCCCCTCTCGTGGCCATGTGCTGTTAAAGAAGAATCTTCAGCTACCCCAAATAGAAACACATCAGCAAAGCAGCCAGTTTAACGGGAGAACAGCCCTTTCTGAACAGAGAAAGGACAAAAAAAACCAGTACTTCATATCACCTAATGTTAAACTGCAGGTTGGACTGCAAGACCTGGTCTCATTTTAACACTGAATACACTATTTCAATAAATAACAAACCTAATTAACAGCAGTAACTGCCCCAGACACTGAATGTTTGCACAGAATTTCATGGGCAAGTTACCCATGACTTTTTTAACTGTTTGCTGGAGCACACATGCTCGATGGAATACTTTCCAGGTCACGGATTGCAGCTCCTCTTACAGAGGAGGAGATTTTTGAGCATTTCTGTGATACACATCATGGACACAAACTAAAATACATACATACATTCATATATATCATTCTTTTTTTTTTTTTTTTAATGAAAATCTGTTTTCAGTAAGAGAGCAGTTAAATCTCATCACAAAAACAGATGTATGGAAGAGACATTTCTAGACCGCAGTTTGGCACCTACAGGTCCTTTGTGCTTGACTTCTCAGATTTGGATATTCTGGAAGTAGTATCTCTTACAAGCTCTGTAGTGAAGTACCCAAATAAGGGATTTCTGTTTCCATGGAAATTTGCATAATAATCAATATCTGTTCATTGTACTCTCCAAAATAAAACAGTTTAACAGAAATATTTGTGGAAAAAAGGCACTTATATGAGAGCATTCCTATAAAAATCTTGTTTGGTTGTGTGTACCTGGCAGACACATTTGTTGTGAAGGAAACACATTCATTAACAAATGTCAGTGGTGTTGTCCCAGTGATGTCTTCCCATTGGGCAGGGGTGGTTCCTCCTGAAAGGATAGAGGTTTAAAAATAAAATCAAAACCAAGCAAGTCTGGAACCGTTTTGCTTCTAAGAAATTCTTGACAATTTTAAATTGCCTTGAAACCAGCAATGATCACAGATTATTATGCTTCCTCCTTGAGTCCACATTATTCCACTAATGCTGGTAGGACTGGATGGGCTCACCCTGAATAAACCGAGTGCCCAAATGATTTTTAAGTGATGAGCCCTGCAGTACAGAATTAAATTAATTAATTATATTAAATGCTTGCAGCTCATTTCTGTCTCTTAAGGGAGACTGAAGCAGACATTAATCACTTAGGTGCCATGGCAAGTCAAGTGTTTAACTCCAGTATTTTCCTCCTAAGCATCCTGCAACATTAAGTCTGTACTACACTTACTCTGCCAGGTAGAGGTATGTTGGTTCTCAAGAAACAAACCGTAAGGAAAATGCAGAGAAACCACCAAACCCAAAGTCTGTGATTACATCACACATCTCTTGTTAGTGCCAACAACAAATGTTCTTTCTAGTATAAAGGAATTGTTTGCAAAGTAGCTTATTTTCACAGCTTCTGGCCCCAGTCAGGCTCCCCTGGGTGTAATGAGTTCAGCATTTCCAGCCCCCAGGACTGACAGTTACAGGATGCACACGGAGAGCTCCAGGACTGACATCCTACCTGTAATGCTGCATAGTAACCTCAGAGTGGGCGTGTCTCCTCCATAACCGTTCATGAGCCCATCGCTGGAGGCCTTGGGCACGGGGATCGTCATCGTGATGGGCTTGTGGAATTTCCTCCTCCTGGGCTCCAGTGTGACTATGGGGCTGAAGGTAGCCTTGTTGCCCAAAATCTTCTTTGTAAGTTCAGTGTGCATAGGTTGAGCCTTTCCAAAGCAACAGGAAGTAACAGAGCAGTTACTTGAAAATAGTTTAGTGATGTCTAAAGAACTGGTTCTGTATATTTCCCACAAACCCCTTAACTTTTCAAATGGCACAATCTCCCATGAAAATCTGCAGACAGAAGAACTGACTGCCAGTGAGCAGGAGAGACCTCGTTTTGTTAACTTTCCTGTATCTGCATCTTCTTCCTATCCCCTTTCTTGTTGCTCATCAGATTTTTACAGCATGAATTTAAATTCACTTAACCAGTAGCAAATGATAACCTGGTCACTTTTTTCCCTGTGAACAAACTGTTCTATGCTATTTTATGGCGTTATTCAGCTAATGCCAGGAGATTTCAACAATCACAATCTCCTGGACAAGGCAAATCATGGATGCAAGGGGCAGGAGGACAGGATGCAGACAGGGGAAAGACTTCCCTTTCTGTGGGGAGTGAATTATTACACTGATTCATTCACACTGAAAATCTGTACATTTAATAATAGTATCATGTTTAATTATTGCATCACTCTGTACTTCTCTGATGCCTTTCATAACAAGTCTTTAGGAAATTATATGACCTACACTAATATCTACACCATCACCAAAATTTCCTCACAAACTTATACAGACAATTAATAGACAAGACTCTGAACTAACTGGAAAACCCAAAGCTCTACCACTTACTTTACTTTTGCATGGATTTTTTTCTTTTATTAATTTTACTAGAAGTGCTGTAGACAACACTTAACACGACAAGCTGAGTATGCTGGTTGTCCATTCAGAAAAAGTGATTTGTCACCATGACTCTGTGAATGCGTCACTGTACCTGGAGGCCAACACGAATTCTCTTGGTGAGCGCGCCTTCCGGGAAGACTGCCTGCACCTGTGGGACCACGGTGCTGCTCAGCACCCCTCCCTCGGGCCCAATGAGGTTGCTGTCCTGTTTGATCCGGGACACCACTGCGAAGTACTGAGGGAAATCGCGGGTGATGATGCGGCAGATGCGCTTCTTCTCAAGCTCCTCTGGAGTATCCAGCACTGAGGGCCAAAGAGGGGATGGTCAGAGGAGCTGAGTTTCATAGAAACAGTACAGCCACCTTCAAAATGCACTCAAGCTTTTCGCAGTTCTGCAAGATTTACACAAAGTATTTTGTCTAGAAATAAGGGGAAGCAAACACACCTCTGGGTTCAGCTAAACCAGAGCAATCAAGAAAGGACACACAGACAGATTGAGCCATGAACTGAAGGCAGCAAACAGAACATACTGACAACACCTCCAAGATCAGCAGCCAAACGAGCAAAGGGATTGGTTCCAGTCCCTTTTACCTCAGCTATTTACAATGCCCTGAACTAGCATCAACAAAACAAAACTTCAAAACAGTATCAAAACATGAGTTCAGCTTTAATGCTGTGAGTTGTCTTGTTTACTTTGGAATTTGTGAGGGTTTTTGGAAATAATAAAAATTAATAACAACTTCTGCAGCTCCTAGACAGCCCAAGGCCATTCTGTTCTCTCAGAAAGCAGGAGTACAAGTGACTGGCATTTCCTCCCACACATGGAGCTTCTTCGAAAGGATCAGTACGATAATTGCCTTGTTTTGGAAAGATGTTTGCTATGGAAGGCTTTTTGTTTAATGCTACTAGAAGGAACAGGAGAAAACACAAGGCTGCAGTCTACTGTCAGCTTCATAAAGGGAGACATCATGTCCCACTGCTTCAGCAGCCCTTGCAAAGGAAGCGAGCGCCATGGTAAAAGCTGCTACGCACAGGGTACAGGAGGAACACGGGAACAGGATAGGAAACCAAATGCCTCTGGATACCTTCATCCATCCCATTCAGGATTTCATTCAGTTCATCCTCAGTGTATTCACAGAAATGCTCCTTCCAGCTGTCCCCGTTCTCACTGCGCAGGATCACCAGCTCTCTCTCCTTCCCACGCAGGGCAGCAAAATGGGGAATCTCCACAATCACGGGCCTGGCACAGCAACACAGCGCATTAAATGCACGTGGGAGAGAGGAAGAAACAGGATTAACAGCAACTCTATTCAGTCTGCTACAAAGTGACCTGGAGTTCTACCTATTTGGCTGGAATACTTTGGCATAACCCTAAACTAGTAGGCCACTAACACAGACTAGATTGTTACAGGGACCCAGGAAGTGCTGAAGGACAGACAAAAAAGTGCATTCACCTCTTTCCACAGTGTGAATGAGATTTGGTAAGATAATAGTGCTTATCTGGAAATTTGGTGATTGTTTTTGCAAATCCATCAAAAACTCATGCTCATTTTAGTTGTCACTACTGTCTGGGTTAACCTGTGCAACTTCATTTCAAAGAGAATCTACTGTAATGTATAGGAATAGCGGGACAAATTCTGATCTCACTTATACTAGTGCAAATCAGAATAATTTCATTGCAATCTGGAGGCGATTGTTTCCTGTGCCGATTTCACTTTGTAATTCTATATATTCCAATGAATTTATTCCTGATTGACACCCTGGGAGAGACACAGGAAGTCTGAGGAGATTGTCTGGGTTACTATTGCAGTATAAGAGATAAGAATTTGCCGTGTTGCCTTGCAAGTCAACATCTGCTCCCATATATATATAGATACACACACACATATACAACACATATGTGTACATATATCTGTATTGAGATATACATATACATACATACTCTTAGAAATAAGAGAGAAGATATAAAGATATTTGTAGGTACGCTTCTCTAATTAGAGGACTCACACAGGTTACCAGGTATGTAGTAAATGCCATGTGTTCTATCACACTGGTGGTAGCCAACATATAAGTTATTGATTGGTCAGTCCTTGATACAAAAGAAACAGTTTAAAATTTACAGTAGATTCTTTTTTTTTTTTTTTTTGTGGTCCCAATCCAGGTTGCTTTGCTACAGACATCAAGCACAGAACTAGGAAGATTTCATGCCAAAACAAAAATGAAGGCCACAGTACTTGAAGAAAAAGATACAAACATACCACCAAAACAAAACCACAAACCACAAAGGTTGAAAAATGGTCCACTAAGGGTTAAGTGTACAAAATTTCAAATGATAGAAAGGGACAATATCATGGGCATAATGACATAAAAAAATCATATTGCAGAAGGAGGAGAAGAATGGGGAGGTCAGCATCCATCAATTTGTTTCAAGTCTCTCCTACCCAAGGAATTTGGTCCCAGGAGGCCCCAGCTGAAGGATTCGGCTGACCAAGCTTTCTCCCTCATTAAGTGGGGGAGGAGCCGTAGGCAGATGAAGTTTACTGAGTACATCCAAAGCAGCAGTGAAAGAAAGAACATAAATAAACTTTATGTATTTTTTGTGCCAGAACGCCAGTGCCACTGTCTGGTCCACAGAGTGGAATTAGGCTGTACACTGAATAAGGTTCCGTCCTAGCCATGACAATTTGGTGACACAAATCAGAAAATTCATTTGGTTGATTTAGGATCTTTTCTTTCTTAAGGGGGTTTTAGCCCATCGTGTACTCGATGGGAGCAGGATCTGGATCATAGAATGCACCCCTGCAAACAGTACAGCGATTTTCTGATCTCACTGCCAGCACAACACCTTGGAAAATGCTTCCAAGAAGGGCACAAAGATCTGAGAATGAAAAAACTACACTATATGCTTGTCTAGGAGGGGAGACACTCTCATCAGATAGGAAAACCATTAAAAAAGAATGGGAGACATACTTAAAATCCGTTAGTGGGTGACAAAGGTAATGGGAAGACTGAATGCGACAGCACAGTATTTCTTCTGCTCTTTAGATTTCTTTCTCCTTCATTTTAGAAATGACCAAGATGTGAAAAGAATAAGTGGTAGCACTAACAAAGATGGTGGCTCTGATGACTGCCTGCCATAACAGGATTTTAAAGCAACTGAGTTGTTTCCAAATGGATTTAACCTAGTGGTGCTTACAGACACTTTTTTTACAGTTTCTGAATGAAGCTATTTACTGCATTAGAAGGGGTTCCTTCAATCATCCACAGTTGGATGTCACAGTTGATAGGGAGAATAGTTGGTAAAAAAATTTTCAAAAGTGCAGAAAACTGCTGCTTTCAGCTGAAAATTGTTAAAGTAAGTTCAGCAGCAGACACAAATCTGATTTTTCTATGGACTTTGCAGCATAGGAAGAAAGAAATGGCAAAAAAAACCCCAGAGGTGTCCTGCTGTTTAATTTAGCAATTTCAACCCCAAAAAAATCAACAGCACCAAGCTTCCCTGACAGTCCACACCACTGATACCACAACACAAGACTCCAAAAGAAGCTCCTGTACCTTGTGTTGTGTAGCTAGCAGGCTTCACATGTGGGGGTTAGATCAGCGTAGTACTACTAATTTATTTAATATAACATGAATTGCCTTTTCTGGCTGCTAAAGCTTTTCCCTGCTGTAATCACAACACCGAGCAACAATTATATCCAAGGAAGCACATCAGCCATAGCACTGATGCTGGAAATAGCCATGTTGAACAAAAAAGTGTAACAGCTTTGCGAATCATCTCCTGACAGCTGCTCTGTTTGCTACCTCATGCTACAGAGAACCTTCTCAGTCCGAGTTTGGCAAAGGAACCATTTCAGTGCAATGCAAACAAAAAGAGGCTGAAGGTTTCCCTTCGGGCCACGCGGCCCCCCTTACCCAAGGAACTGAGCCCCAGAGGGTCCCACTTCGATGAGGCGGCTGGCCAGCCCTTCTCCCTCCACCATGGGCGGCATGGTGGCCAGCCTGTGGCGCTTCACCAGGCGGCACGTCACGCGCGTCGGCGCCGTGCACTTGCGCGGGGGGATGATGATGCGCAGCCCGTTGTGCCGGCAGCCCCGCATGGCGCCGCCGCGAGCGTCCACCATGAAACTCACCAGGAAGCTGCAAAATCAGGGCAGAGAGTGAGATCCAGAGCACAGCACCAACTCCCTCGTTATGCTCCACATACGTACGAATGATGTACGTAAAGAGAGCTCTAGCTCAAGAGGTACAATGAGAAAAAGCCTTTCTCCCATGTGAAGCACCAAATCATGCTGAGTTCATTATTAATTAAATTGGCAACTGCTACCCAATAGTTCTTTACAGAAAGTCTTATGTCACAGGGCTGCTGTTGGTAAAATACCAGCAGACACTGATAAATGTGAACACGTTTACCCATTGCAAATATCACTACTGTGTACCTGCAAGCAGCTGTATCTAAAGTTGGCACTTTTTAAATACTTCATGAGCAAATACATCTTATTAAAAAAATATTTATTATTCAAAAATATAAAGCAAATTCTGATTGGATGGCTTAGGGTTTTTTAGGTTTTTTTTTCTTTTTTGCATTCTCAATATAATTTTCTAGTTATTTGATAAACTATAATTTCTTTAAAAAATTAGTTTGGATATTAAAAAAACCAAATTTCATTCTGGAATGCATGAATACAATTCATACGCCATCAGTGGGGTTATCACATATTTATATTAAAAAACCCCAACATGTCGTTATGGTTTGAAGGCAAATCTGGTTTGGTCAGATGAGAAGAGCAAGAGTCACTATATTAAAAGTTTACTTAAGGATTTTGGGTTTTCTGTGTTGCCTTGTAAGGCAATACAATGTCCCACTGGAAAACTTAGAGATGCAGAAAGTCATCTGCAGGGATCTATCTACTTCTAGCACAAGGTAAATTATTGATTCCTTTTTCTTTATAGGGGAAGAAAATTTAATTTCCTTTGGAATTTCTCTAGTGCTGAATTTTTTGTAGTTCCACATACACCAACAGGTAGATTTTGACATTCTTGGGAAAGGTGTAGAACTACTTGCAATTTTTTTTCACTGTTTGATTACAGGATCATGCCTGATGTGGGACAGTAATGTCAGGTTGCTGGAAGTGACAATAACAGCAGATGAGAGAGAACGGTGTCAGGCCTACTTCTAGCCACTAATATAGAACCAGCACAATGGGGAGTCGCAGAAATGCTACTGAAGTACCTGCAATAGAGAAAAGCCCTTATAACAGGAGTAACAAATACAGGGATTTTTCCACTGCCCCCTTGACCGTTCTGTGCAACAAACATTGCATCCATTCATTGTCCACACAGCTACAAGAATTCCACATGCTGTAAAAACACAACACTCGACACACCGTGCAGGTCAGAGATGGACGATGGGAAGGAGCCACAAGCGCCAGTCGGAAGCACACCATGCACCACGGATGCCAGTCTGTCTCACACATGCAGGCTCCTAGTCTACTGCCATTCAGATACCTCTAGGCTTTGCTTAGGGTAAAACTCTGGGTAGTACAACCATTAGCTCATTCCTTAGAGGTTGGTGTTTCTGTGGTTTTAACAAGGGGGAAAAAAAGAAAATGAAAACATTTTACAGCTTTGATAGTCTGGGGATTTGTTGAGAAAAATGGGAGCTTCCTTCACAAAATACATTCTTTGTACATGTTAGAGCATAGATGGAAAAAGAACTTAAGAGACACTGAATGCTCAATTGTTGCACTAATGCTCTTGGCTTGTGCTGCAATTGTCCCTGAAGTACATGAAGTAGAGTTATCAAAATGGTTCTGTGTGATGTTTCAGAGAACGTGTCCAAGTCTCCAGTGCAACGGGTGTGTTTGAGGCAGTCAGTGACACTGCTGTAAGAAGAGTTTCTCATTTTAAAGCTACTGCTAAGAGCAACGCAAACATTCCCCTACAACTCCCAGAAGCTAATGAAAGCTCTGACTGAATTAAAGGAGCATTCATTTCTCATTGTGTAAGCTGTCATGAACACAATATTTAAAACTCAGTTATTTTCATTATTGACATAATACTCAAGACTGTACGCTTTAACACCAGGATCCCCTTTGCTGCCCATCGCTAAAATATTAGTGCTGGGTCACCTGCTGTCTCAAGCTCTCCTTAGCTTATGTCCCTATTGCCTCAGCAATGCCAAACCCACTGTTCAGTGCTGGAACACAGGCACACCAAAGGCGAGAGTCCAAACCAAGTCATCTCTCTTCTGACCCTTCTGGGTTCTTTTTTCAGTATGGTTGCGAGTCCTTCTTTCAGTTTGAGTTTACTGAATGTGCCTGGTGGGTCAGTAAGTCTATGACAAAGTCTATCTCACTTCAGCCATCTCTCACTGGACCCAACCACAGCTCCGAGGAGTGGAAAACCAGGCAGAGCTACGACTCTTTGGGAGGGGGACACAAAGATTAGAGTTCTAGGATAAAACCACTAGGATATTATGATTATTTACTGCAAAAGCAGCTGTTTCCATCCTAAAGAAGATCTAAGGTTGTTATTCGGACAGCACAGAAAGATTAGTGCCAATTATACCATTAACTATGGAGGAGCCAGTTCCCAAACCCAGCTTTAGAATACTATGGAATTGCTGGGAAAGAGAATTTGGAGAACTAGCATGAGTATAGTGCAAAGGAAAGAAACTGAAAGGGAAAATTTCTGATCTTTAGACCTATACCATAATCCTGGAAGGACAGAACGCCAACACAGGGTTTGCAGATACAGAGTGCAAAAACACATCCTTTTCCACTATACCACTCTGCTTATTTCCCACTTTTTACTACATTTATTTTTTCATCCACTTATTTAATCCCATTTCTTTTCATCCTCTTTTTATTTTTCAAATCAGCACATTTCACATGATTTTGGCTACGCATGAGAGTGAAGCAAACAGTTCATAAGAAAGCCTTTTCTGAATCACAGCAGCCTCTCATTCTGCCTGTGTGCTACATAATAGGGCATCAGATGGGGCCAGTGCTGTTCCAGGACTGAAAAAGCTTTTCCCTTTGAAGGAGTGTGTCTATCAATACACAAATAATTCATACAAAACTAATGCATGGCATAAAACATGCGTTCTGAAGTGTGCATTTAGGAAAGTGAAAAATTTGTATGACTAATATAGAGTAAATGTAAGATTCGAACTAATTATTTTGTTGCCCACGCACACACACATTATTTTTCCTCATCCACCTCGTTACCAAGTGTTGTTAAGTGACAAGACTGAGATGGGAAGAGATTGCACTCAACAAACAACACTAGCAGGGATAAATGGCAGATGAAGCCATCACTCTGGGAAGTGATACCTCATCATGCTAAATTCCCATGGCCAAAAAGAAACTAGAGCATAACACTAGCACATGAATAACCCTAACACTCCCTGAAGCTAAGCAGCAAACTCTGACCTTACTCCATGTTCAGCTACACAGAGCACTACTACAGCGCTATCAGCCACCCACGTACAGAGAATGAAGGGGAGAGGGATCATTAAAGAGAAACACAAATGGAGGAGAAGAGTTCAAGGGGGGGGCGGGGAAAGAAAGAAAAACCCAGTTAATAAAAGGGATTCAAGGAACTTTAAATTCAATTAAGTGATGACTCAAAGTCAGAGCAGATTGCAGGTTAAAGCTGCATTCTTCTCAGTACTAAAGCAGCCTTTGAGTAAGTTTCGTTTCCAGTTTTAAAGGTTTTGTTAGAAATGAAGCATGACAAAAACATGTGACCCTGGCAGTCTTGCACATTGGATCAATACTGAGATTTCTTGAGCTTTGGCAAGGTGCTAGTACAATAGCCAAACTGGTGAAACAAATCATGTTTGGGGAAATCATTGCCTTCTCTCTTCTAAAGATAATGAAGGGAAATCAGAATTATTTTTCTGGAGAAAAGATAAAGTACAAAAGCAATTCTCTTATAGGAATCAGTTACAGGCTGCAGGGGAGTCCATACATGCTTCTGTTAAACACACAGCCATCAGCTCAAGAATCACCCATTCTTTCTCAATTTAGCAACCTTACTCATAAATTACAGAGGCCATTTCATTCTCTTCAATTTTAGAGCAATTAAGAACTACATGCTTGTCATATGAAATATACAGCAACACCTGCTGTAGTGGCCTTGTGGTTAGGTACACACACAAAAGGCCCCTAAATCCTTCATGTTGTTTCCACACCTTCTACAGAAAGTGAAGCAAAGAGCTGTCAGGGTTTCTACTTGATCAAAACACAGACAAAACATATTCATTAGACAGAAGGGGCAAAAAGTTGGGGTATATTTTCATGAAATGTTTGCATTTCAGATCTGATCCTGAGTTATTCCCTCTGTGCTGATTTTATTCATATAGCATTAACTTGGGTTTATTCTGTACCTATCCTCATGTGAAAGATACCAGCAGGATGAGCAAAGACTCTGGAAACTGGATGTGTCAGTGCTGGAGGGGGTGAAGGAAGCCCCTTCTTGTGTGCTTTGTGAGGAGTCCCTGCTGTGTCAAGAATTACGCAGAGTTTCAGGAGGGTTTCAGTTTCAGCTGTGACCGCAAGCGTGGGGGCACTCATTCTGCAGAGTCATCAGGAGAGCCATGCAAGCCCAGCAGCTGAGGGGGCTTTCTAGGACAGGCAACAGTCCTTGGAACACACAGAACCAAACTGGACAAAGTCTCCACCACCACTTCCATACGCTGGGCTGGGGTACGCTTGCTCTTTCTGAGTAGCTGGGCAGGCACACATGCGCTCGGCAGATAGCAGGGAACACAGCTCCGACCAGAGCACACCCGGTGTAGACACAGTCAAAAACTTCTTAGCACACATTATCTCGATTTATAAAAGAAACTGGGAAACAAGGAGATAGCAGCATTCAGTGTTAGTCGCAGTGTGAAGCAGCAGAAACAAACTCAGGGTGCTTCAGCCATCGGAAAGTGTTCAGCGGGAGAAGGAAACCGGAGAGAAGCTGAAACTCAGAAAAAAGGCCTTGATCCAGCTCCCACTGAAGTCAATAGCAAAGTCATTCAACTACTTCAGAGTGCTTTCCAGCAGGCTGCAACTATGCCATCCAGAAACAAGGCAAAATTCACATTCCAGGAGGACAAAAAACATGATCCTAACATAGGAAACTGCTACAATATTAACTTCTGACAACATTCTCTTCAACGCATTAGTCGGCTGCTGAGAAATTCAGTGGCATGGCCTAAACATATGAGTTTGTAGCTTGGGGGTTTAATTAGCCACTTTATAATTTTGCAGAGCTTAGTATTTAAGGCAATTTTCACCTTTCTAGGGTTAGACTGAAGCAGGTGGACAGGTACTGTACCAAGTAACACTCATGTTCCCTAGGGAAGATAATCTCCTTTGGGAAGGTTCAGTTTCAGGTGTTCTGTGCAGGATGTAATGTGCCAGTGGCTCAGGCACTGATTGACCATCATACAAAAAATAGGTGTGGCATGAAAAATAAGATATACTGAGTCTGGACTGTTATTCTACCAGTTTAAATATGGTGGCACAATTTGGAAAACGTACCTTAGAGAGTGGCTCTGCAATATTCTTTATACAGACAAGTGAGATAAAAGGCCCACTTACTAATACAATACTAATTACAGTGGTTTGTATTGAATTGTCTGGGGGGAGACTACTTCTTTAAATGTTAATATAAAACCATGCCACCAACAAAGAAAAGGTATGGTTAAATACATCAATGGTTAAAACAAGCTAGGATGGTACAAGGAGCTTTGTTACGACTTGTTGCAGTGGGTTTATCGAGTGTCCAGAATTGCTTTGCTATAGATGTCAAAGCAGATGGGAGAAAGTGGACACTTACTGTATAAGAGAAGTCACACCATACACAACTATTATTGCTGGTTAGATTTATTTTTTTCTCTTGGTTAATGTGCACTATCAAAACACTAAAGCATCCTGAAGTGAGGTACGAGGGAGGATAAATAGGATGGGTGAGAAGTGCAATGTATTAAAGAAAGAAATTATGCAGAAGTTCACCTGCTGTTGTCAAGATCAAGACATGGAGAAGAGCATCTGCAATAGAATAGATGGTTTAACATCAAAAAGGAACAGAAAGGGGGAAAAAGGAATGAGTTAAAAGAAATACTGAAATACTGGAAAAATGAAACCGATTTCTAAAGCAAACACATGAACAGATACATATATATGCATACTCCTCACACGTGGGGAAGAGAGAAGTGAGTATGGAAAACAAGCCAACGTGAACAGCCTCAGCTCCAAGTGGCCACTACCAGTACAGCAGTGAAACTGGAGGGTCTGGTTTCTCTATGGACATTCTCACACTGGAAGCCAGACACCTAAAATGCACAGTTGGATTCCAAGTAAAACTTTCAGAAGCAGATAAAGGGAAATGCTGCTTGGTTTAGGTATCCACATCTCAAATGTGGACTGTGGGATACCAAAGGGTAAGTAACCTAAGGTAATTCCAGCCAGAGTTCCTGACAGCACAGTATATCAAGTTTTTATTTTCTTGAAATCCTCTAGCAATATATTGTCCTCCACTTCCTTCCATTTCAACATGTTTCTTGTCCTCCTTTTGTTCTACAAAACAACAAATTTCAAACTCTCATTTTGACCTGTTTAGGCTCCCAGTAATCACTTAGTGTCACGTGGACAATTAGTTTTCCAATGTCCCTTTTCATTATATGGATCTCCATTGCCATTTTCTTCCATTAACATGCTTTGCTATTAATGAAACACACTCACTGTTTTTCCTCGCTGTAATTTTCTGAACAAAGGCCATAAAGCTGCAGCATAATTTGCAATCATTTAGACTTTCAGATTTAAGAAATGACTATCAGCTGGTCGCTGCCAGGTCCTGTTTCCATAACGATTTTCAGGAAATCAATATCACATTGGGGAAAATACATTATGGATTCAAAATACAACACTGGAAATATAATTTGTTTACCTGGTTAGCAAGGATCCAGCCTCCTTTTTTGCAGAAATGCAGCTAAGAATGATAATTCACATTATTTGTCACAGTACGAGCTGCCCAATCCCTCTTTCCATTGATAGAAACAATGACTTCCAGCAAGATAAACTCACTAATAATATCCCAATTGTGTAATTTATTTCCAAGATACAAGTAGTGACATACTCTGACCCACCCATTAGTCAAACAGGGACTTCTTCAGCAAGTTATATACAAGAAATCACGATCTTTCCTCCAGCAGGAGTTTTACTGTGAGTCAGAGCTGCTGTGTATTTGCTCTAGAACACAATACCAAGTTAATATCAAAGCACAGACCTAAAGCTCCTTCCTCACAGTGCCATGATCGTGATGACACGTCAGATTTGCTCTCTTATCTACTGTGCCTCTACACAGTTGTCAGGAAAATTCTTAGAAATATAATCTATACAACTAATTTCACTGTATCACCAGAACACAGGTAAGAGAATATAGTTTTGCACATCATTAAGACTTTAAAAATGTTACAGTCACCCTTATCTTTACCATTCATGCATATTCTTATGGGAGATAAAAAATATGGCACTGCCAAGCAATGTCTAAATTCAGCAAATCTTTCATTTGTGTGGATTTTTTTTTGCCTTCCAACTTAATAAAAATACACATGTTCTTCCACAGTAGGATATTGTGTGGCATGAGACTAAAGCTTTGAAACGTATTTGCATTTATGTAGGCAGCAGTTCTGTCTCTCACATTCCAGCAGGAAATGATAAACAATATCCCCTAATATCAGCATCAAAGTCATAAAACTCTATCTTATTGGACAGTCAGGCCCTAACTTTTTGGCATAGTCAGAGATCCTTAACTTTGTTCAATATGTAAAACCAAGTAGTTTTCTGAGAAGAAGAAAATCTGATTTGCTTGAAAGGGAGTTTAAGTGCAGGAATTTATACTTTTTTCTTCAGCCAAAGTAGGAAACTATCTGGAAACTGTCAGCAGCATAAAATGACCAGGAGACCTTTATGTTGAGATTTTGAGCCCCACAAGAACATTAGCTCTCAGGAGAGAAATATTTTTGGGGTTTCAAAATGATTGCCAAAGACTCTGACCAAAGAACTTACTTTTTCTTCCTTCCTGATGAAACTATCAACACATTGAAGGAATGGTTATATTTAAAATTTAAATGGATCGTTGAAACATTTTCCCTTCTGAAATTTCAGACAGGGAAGAAGATTTGTTTAGTTATGCAAAGGCTGAAATACATGTGAAGTTTCACGTTGAGAGAACAGCTCTTTATGAATTCATTTTTTTGCCTGGGAGTGAGTGTTACACTGTGATCCACTGTGTAGGAACACTTCCCTGCAATGGGAGATCAGTAAGAATCCTACAGCAATTGGGGGTTCACCACTGGAGTGGTGCAGGGAGAGAAGTGTCACTTCTCAGATTACACAGAATACAAACTTACTGCATCTGTGACAAATAAATTACGGTTCAATACTTTGCGTAGGACCACTGACAATGCCTCTCTAGGGTTTCTTTGAGAAGTCCAAGAGTTTCCTTTCGTGGTAGCTAACTGCTACTTGCCTGCATGCCCTAGATGTCAGCAGTGCCGCTGCCTCGTAAGAACCCACTAACAATGTGTGTCTGCATGGGGAGGGGAGCGCAGCTGACAACAGGGCTGTGACTCACAAACACATTTGCTGTTCCAGCAGAGAGAGTGCAGCCATCGTGAACTTGTACAACCGTTTCACTTTCAAAACAAGGTCTTACAAGCAAAACTCTAGTAGTCAGTGTACTTTTCTAAGAAAACAGATGCAACCCAACAGTTTATGATAATGCAATGACTCAGATCAATCTAAACAAGATCAAAATGAAGTGTTGGACAGTCTTTTTCAAAGGCTGAGGAATTGTTTTTAAAAGTTTCTTTATTAAAATATTTAGTGTCAGGTTAGTGTGTATATGTAGAAAGAAGAACATAGTTTGTGTTGTGTTAAAATCCACTATTTCATATAAGGCTGCACAGAGTGTTGCTCCTATTAAAATTAGATATTTCATCCTACCACTAGAATCCTGGTCATCCCAAAAGATGAGAATATCACTCATGCTTTAAAAAAACCCCAACCAAATAATTGCACATCCATGAAATAAATGCCACTCTTCTAGAGTTCATTAGTTCTTTAGTTCATCCTCTGCATTCACAGGAAAGACCTACCTTTGGAAAAGGCAAATGTATACATCCTTTGGAAAAAATCCATAAACTCCCTAGGGTTAGACTAAAGTACCAAAGCAATCTTAAAGCTTTCATACCAGCACATAAATATAAACAGATACATACTTTACATATTAAGTATTTTCATTTCATTTGTTAGTTTTGGAGCTCGTGAGAGGCAAATCCAAACAGCACTGGTCACAGTCAACTATCCCACAATCAGCAAACAAACAATATTTTCATCTATGTCATGTGAGTCAAGCTGGCAATATTGCTCCTCCTCTAGAGCAGGACTGCCTGTCATTCCAAATGGGACTCCAGTGCTGGTTTTTAAAGTACAGACTGTAAGACAGCAGCAAACTCATTTGAGATTCACAAAAACAATTTTTCCCCTTGTGCTGTCCAGTGATGCTGTGTACACTGCCCACCCAGATTAAATGCTTTTTAATTACTTCAGTTTCTTTTGAATTCATCTGCACATTTCCCTATCCAATCTGATGGCAGGACACAAATGTATAATTCAGTGTGAAGACTGAAATTACTCAAAACACAGTAAGTAAGAGCATTCAAAACAGACACAGATTTTAAGGTCAGCCAGGATAAGTTTTGTAAATATGATCTTGGCTGGGCCTGCATTTTGACCTGCTTTATGTCAGACAGTGAGTTTGCCTAATACAAATGCTTACAAAGAGTTCAGTTGTACATGAAGAGACTGGTCAAATATGTGCAAAGCACATCATGTTTAGATTGCTTGTCCATTCATGTAATTTAGAAGGCAAACACTGGAGCTGGTGCTCACCTCAACTACTCCAGCAGCATGGTAAGCCCTGACCATCTGGAGCGATGAAGCACTTGGTGTCAATTATTACTAACTCTGAAAGGTATTGTATTTATTTCTCCATAAAATGCACACAAATGCCTGCTTGTATATGTCATTCATCACGTTCATTCCCCTTGAACTTGACTGAGGGCTCAGTGACTTGCACTTCTTTCAGTGAATAGTCTTGGTACTCGAGCTTGCTTGGTTGTCAGAGCTTAAAAGATCATAACAATTTACTGGCAGCTCCAGGAGGCAATGAATTAAAATACAGCTCCTAGTTAAGCATTAGTTGAAGCTCATGTCACTGCAGGTACTGTGTTGCTCACTTTGTAGTGTAATGCTAATTGATACACTCACCCTGAATGAATAGGGCTGGAAGAAAGAGCCACATTGTCCAAGATTTCAGGGCCCAAGCTTAAACGGTATGAATTCCTTTCTGCTTCTTTGGCCAGGGTTGTTACCTTGGGAAGCAAAATAACCCCGTTTTAGTACAATGAAAACAATTAATGAACAAAAAAACCAAGATGTATTCCACATAGTAGTGCCTAAAGCATTTAAACATTTTCTTTTACCACAAAGCAGTACTAATAGCATTAAGATACTAGAAACCCTTACTGTAGCATTTTGTATTTCCCTAAGGTCACCTTATGCTAGTGGTCTCAGTGAAATGAATGATGTGATTTAACTAAGAAGGCATTTCCTAAATCTCTTTTTCATTTTTTTTTTTTTTTTAACTACAAGCATTTTTCAAGGCAATATCTTTTAGGACAACAGCTGTGAGCTCATTACATCCCCCAAACATGCAGCACTACGTTTGTTAGCAACACTCAAACATCAGTTAAAATGGAGAACATTAAGAACACAGTCCCTGTGCTATATTCACACAGCTTATCCATTCATTTTGGAATAGAGTTCAACACTGCACAGCTCAGTATGCCATTAAATATGCCTGGAAAACAGAGAGATTAGTACTCAAATGAACCAAGCAGCATACAGCACACAGTCTGACCAGCACCTTTCCCTGTTTCCTGATCTCTGCAGCCCAGAAGGGGCTTGGAGAGGTTTGCTCACCTGCTGGCTGGGGATGACCACGGTGTCGTCGATCATGGCGCTGTCGCGCAGGTAGGAGGCGTGGCTCAGCGTGTGGGACCTGTCGGAACTGAAGGACCGCAGGCTGGGAGGTTGGTAGGATGCCAGAGCAATGCATCAGCAGCACACAGGATGTTGCAAAGGTGTCATGACAGATCGAGTGGGAGAATGAGAAAAGCGTGCTATTAGCAACAACATGCAGCTTCCAGGGGCAGCAGAGCAGTCAGGGGAAACACAGCTTCACACACCTGTGTTGTGCCACCTGTCTGACCACGGGCCACAAAGCCTTTGCACTGACTTAGTTGCTTCCAAATGCAGAACCTAGAGATTAATCTATGTGGCAAGTTTATTATACTCACAAATACTTTAGATTTGGCTTTGTGGCATGAAGGTTTCCTTTTGACAAAGAGCATTCATTTCTGATAAGGCTCTTTGGAGAACTTCTCTGCTGCATCACACAAGCAAACCACTACAGAAAACCAGGATGCTCCCACCTGAAGAAATGCTAGAATGACTCTGAAGCTTTGTTAGGACCTACTCTCACCCCTTAAACTGTAAATCAGTAAGCCTGGCATTGTCCCCTGGAAGGTACACACAGCAAGGCAAAGTGTGGCCAGCCACAAGCTCCTGTGTGAAACAGAATCTTCCTCTGAATCCCAACAGCATCTGCAGGGAGACAGCACCAGTGTGAGCACTGATCTCACTGTAAGTACACACAGCTCTACAGAGCACTGGTTGCTGTAGCAATGAGAGGTGCAAGGCAGTAAATAAGCTGCTTCCAAGCTCTGGCTCAGAATGGAGCTGCAGTATCCACCAGCAAAAAGCAAAAAAAACAGACAAGTAAGACACCACAGAAGGACATATTGAAGTAAATGGGGTTTCTGCTACCAAATAGCACAAGTTTTGTCCTTTTAATATTCACTAGCTGCAGTATGACAACAGTGATTTTTAAAACCACATCATCCACCTTCAGATGTTGTGCGCGTACTCTGATGTTGATGCAGACCTTGAGGAATATTGCACCTCTAACTGAAGGAAGCAGTTTTGTGTTCCTGGCTTACACATCCATGAGTAGTGCTCATAATGACTAACATGCCAGAACAGAACAATAGGCCATTTATCCAGATGCACAGAGTTTTAAGGGATAATTCATTTTCAGCAGTTAGTGATAAAAGTCATGGGTTCATTACAGACATGAGTTTCAAAAGCTTTAAGTGCATATCAAATACCATCTGATTCAGACAATAGCCTTTTTTTAACAATAGTTACATTCACTCCATATTTTTGATCCATTTATGGAAGCAAATGGTTATCTTACTTTTGTTAGAAATATATGACATTGAAGAATAATCAGTGTTGTTGATCATTAGCTTATACCAATGGCCTGGTCAGCATCCCAGGTGGATTGTACAAAACTGGAAGCAAAGACAGGCATTACAGAACTGCCAGCCTTCAGAGAGCCTTGAGAAAAAAGCAAACCAAAAATGAACATGTTTTCTTTGGCTGAGGAACAAGCCTCAGTAGCAGACCCCATTTACCGTCATTATCCTGTGTTCATTTCCATGTTTGACACTTCCAGAAGCATTTTGCTGAGCCATGCAATGCTCGTGAGAGAGTCCCCATCCAAGCTGTAGGTTCTGCTGTTCAGCTAACACAATGTCCTGGACAGATACCAAACGAAGGGAAGTCTAAACTGCATTTGGCTGGTTCTCCCTAAGGTGATTCTGTCCATCCTCACTGCTACTACCACCACTACAAGTAGCCCAGTGCTATTCACCGTGTAGTACCTGTACATAATCTCTAATAAATACATCAGGGAGATGGGATTCATCTGCAGACAGGCACTCATGACTGAGGGCTGCAGGTAGTTTCAGTATAACTATATATATATATATATATATACATATATTATATATATAAACTCTCTGCTACAGTCAATTTCAAAAGTAGTGCTCAGATGGCACTGCCCAATCAGATCAGCTCAGTGAAGAGCAAAGCAGGAGTTTAAAGGTCTGTGCTGCTCAGACTTAGGAATAAAGGTACTGGTTGAAATGACAGTCCCCTTATGGACTGAACACAGGACTTACTGTTTATTACTGCCATAAGCACTCAGGAATTCTACTAAATATAAAAATGCCTACCTAAATCAGACACAGGACCAACACCTAAATGCAGATTCTTCTCAATAAATTGATAAATCTGAAGTCTGAAGGGTTGTGGGACCAATAGCACTCAGCCCCAGAGAAAAAACTGTGGAACCCAGGAATGCTGCAAAGCTCCTGAACCTAAGAGTGCCTCTTGCCTGTGTGCACAGGCACACTTCACCCACCTCTAAGCCCTGAACAGGGCCCTGCCCTGGTGGGATCCAGAAAGTAGGACCAGCATCCCCATGCCAAGTTTCTAATCTGCTTGACTGAGGGACTTGCAGTGCACACCCACTTCCCAGCCTAGACAGAGACCTAACAAGTTCTAGTCCAATTGAGCATCTCTCTTGTTTACATATAAGTGGATATTTGTGGATATATGTGCTTTCAGAAGCTGAGAAAACACCCTGAGGTCACTGAAAACTGTATAAATCAACCTTGAAAATGTTTCTCAACAGCAGCATCATTCCTTTGGCCCTCCAACTCAACTTTCTGCATACAGCAGGCCTCCAAAGTAGAAGAACAGAGTACAGGTGCCATAGGAGGAGATGGAGACAACAGGTGTTCATGCTATGTAATACCTACCTGGGCATGATGCTAATGAAAGCATATGGAAAAGAAAAATGAAGGGGAGAGAGAAATAAAATAAATAGGGAAGATGGTTATAAATGAAAAATACATGGTTTTAAATCAAATTGTTTAATGCCTAAGATTACATGAGTCTAGACTCCTAATACTGCCTTGCTTTACTGAATTTCCTGAAAAATCAAAGTCATTATAATGCAATGAAAATCACATTAAAAGGAAATGCAAAACAACTGAAGCAGTCTCTGTGAAAATTCTTAAAATCAGTAACCTGAAGGTGACAGAAAATGAGACCATGGAGTTAGAAATATGTCCTCCTTTCATTATTTCCCCCTTTAGGATTTTGCTGCATATCAGTACAATTTTGCTTGATATAGAATTTGAGATAATTTCCATACAATACAAAATAAACCATATCAGTGACATGTCAGCGAGAATCTACTGAAATCTACTGACAAGATTTAAAAGCTAAAATGTTCTAAGTTTGAGCTTAAACTGTCTTAACACTTGCCAATCATTTCTATACAACATCATAAAACTTAAAAATCTCCCAAACTTTGTTACCATTCAAAGAATAAAAGGTTTTGATTTCAGGCATTATGATGCAGTTCATAAACTTCCTCTGAGAGTTAAAAAGCCACACAGTCACTTTGTTTTCAGTGGACTCACTGTCTAAAAACCAGAGACTCCAGGCTTGCAGGACCTGAATGATGGGATTTACACATGCTGTGAGGCAAACCAAACTGTTTCCTGACATCTTTTGTTCCAAAAGCAATTCCCAGCCTACTCAAGTAAACAGATCGGATCCTACCGGTTCCACTGAGCTTCAGAAATGCTGCCAGAATAATGACCAACACTGGAAAACGAGGTAGCTTCAAAATTCTGTTGCCAGGATTTCAACTTTTTTTCTTTTATTCCCTTTAGTATACCCCAGTTCTAAGGGCAGTGAGTCTGGAGACAGTGCTGATTACACTCAGGAATGCCTGGGTGGCTGTTCTGAACTAGAGCTGTGGGAGTTGATCTGCCAGCTTGAGCCTACCCTTGTGCTCACTAATGAAGGCTTTCCTTTTGGGAAGGGAACTCCATATTTTTTGTAGACTATAATGACACTCTCAAAAAAAAAAAAAATCAAAGCTGAAGGCATTACCATTCCACAAAGATATCTAGTTAAACTTGTTAGATATAAACAAATCAGCACATTGTCTGGACTGAACACACTAATGTTTCTATTTGATTATTATTATTATTATTATAGTTGTGTCAGTAAAAGGACAATTTTTCTCTCTCTTGCTAATTTGACCGTGAGGAACCAGAAAGAGTGGATGTGCTTGCAGACAATACACTCACTGCCAGTCCAGTGCAGAATTATCAAGTCCATTGCCCCTCTCCTGATATCTTGAGCCAGCAAACCACTCCAAAAAGTCAGCTCACTTGATGCACAAAGCCCCTGTCCACCCATCCCCTGGCTCGTGGCAGCAGGAGATGAGGGTGACCACACCTTCCTCCTGCAAAGTGGTGACTGCCACACTGACACACCAAATAAGCAAATGCTGACCAGCACACCCCAAGCAGAGACCCTGCAAAAGGATTTCCCACACTTACAGCAAAATGAGTGCACAAGCATCACGAGAGAAGTGATTTCTCTGGGCAAGTACCTGTCCGAGCGTCCTCCTTCCAAGCTGTACCTCAGGTAGTTCATTCCATCTAAGAACTGGCTGCTTGGCAAGGAGTCATCTCCCAGCTCCCGGAGGTCTTCTGGCCTAAGGTACTCCCCGCCATCTCCTGTCATTGTGTCATCACCTGCAAATCAATAGGCACGCACATGAGTTTGATTCCATTGGCACCTCAGGGTCTAACAGCTGGATAGCACAATGAGCAGGAAGGCATTTTCCACTCAGGAAACATTGCAGACCACAAGCAATTAATGTATTTAATCAAACTGGCACATCAAGCAAAGTATTTTGAAAAATAAAATTAAAACTAAGGTGATTAATCAATTAGATTCCATACATATTTTGCTGTTGTACACACTGGCAAGGAGCACATTTCTTTGCTACGCCCTAAAGTGTGGTCTTTCTGTTCTTTAATCCATTTCAGCCTTCTGGACACAGCTATGCTGTGTCCTGACAGCTCATGGTAAAATATCACCACTCATTTGACTGTAATCTCCGTGTTTTCAGATGAAAACATGCTTTCCGTGGCCTTATGCCTTATAGTTACAAAGGCTAACTTAAACTCTCTACTATCCAAACCATGCATCATACAAGGCTCTGTCATCCGTATTCCAACATCTTTCTGTGATCAGCAACAACACTGATATTTCTAGAACTGCAAATAAGCTCACTTGCATAGAAGGGAATGATCATGATTTGTAATGAATCCCAGCCTAAATGATCATTTGCTATCTGACACAGTAACCTTTATGCATGTACCCTGAATAATGAAACCGAATCCTTTTATTTTAAGTCAGAATTATTTTCCCCAGGAAATTCTGTCTATATGAAGTCACAGTTTGCTTTACCCCAGCAGACTAACAAAACAGATTCCATTGCCAAGCAACATGTAGATATTTCCTTTCATTTCCACTTGCAAGACGCTTCCTCTCCACAGTTTCTGCCTGGATATTTCAGTCATTTTCCCGCTGGTAAATCACTGCAGTGTGAGCCTGCCAGAGGCTTGGTGGGACCCACACAACATGACCCCAGGCCACCAAGAGCTTCAAGCCTTCTCATTTTCAAGGTTGTGTGGGCAAACTGAAGCTCATCTTGATGCTTGTTTTCACAAAGCAAATCAAGCTATTTTTTCTGATTGACATTGCAGCTAAGAAAGAAATAATAAATATTTGTCATCTAAAAGTAAAAGTTAACTTTGGGGGGTGGTGGTAAGATTTTTATGTATACACAAATACTATATGTAAAAATGAGTCTTGAATCTTTTCAGTATAACAACAAAAACTCTTGAAAATTCCATCTGCCCACATTAAGAGGCAGAAACTGGGCACAGTTTCACAGAAAACAGTAAAATGCATTTAATCATTTCATGTTTCCTGTCTTCTGACAGATGATGCCTCCTGTTTCCTGGGAATGTCACATTAAAAAGCACAGGGCTTAGTGAAAACTTGGAAGATATTGAGGCAATGCTGTTATTCAAACAGTAAAAGGAATTTCAAGTTATATTTCAAATAAACTAGATAATTATAATCATGCCAGACATTCCATTTATAATAGAAACAAAGGCAAAATCTTTACAGCTTTCATCACACCCACAACCTTTAAAAAAAAAAATCCAAAGTCTACTCTGATTTCAGCTTTGGCCTCTCATCTGAGAGTTGTCAGTAGCAGGGCTAAGTGGCAGTGTTTGATGTGATGGGACATTTGCAAACAGTACCCAGAGCAGGCACAGATATCTCGCAATAGCAGGCAGGACTGAGGGAGCTGCCCCCATCCCCTGTGCCCTCCCTCCCACCTTCCCTTCCGGAGATGAATGCCCCAAACACGCTGTGCCTCCCAGCATATGGAGAGAAAAAAAGAGGWGTTTCACTCTAAATGGCTGCATGTTCAGCTGACCAAGGGCTTCCTGACACAGCAGATCCCACCAGATGGTCGCTTTATGGCGATACAGAAACTGCCCTTTTTCATCATGCCAGAAACAATTCATCTGCCATCTCATTCCCCATCAAATTCGTGCCAGGAACATTTCCACCACTTACTAACCACTTTGTGAAAAATATAACCCTTGACACGGATGCTCCATGGTTTGCTGTTGCAATATATGAATTGGCAAAATTGTAAAATACAACTACTGTACAAGAATTGCTCTGGAATTGTTTCTCACAAAACATAGAGAAAATACAGAGAAAAATTTAAAAGAAAATAATAAAGGAAAGAAATTGCTTTTAATAGGTGTTTTTAAAGTCAGCTATAGTTATATGAGTTTGCCAAAATTACTGTTTTCTCTGCAGCATACAGATAAGTCTAAAGCTCACCATAGAATCACTACAGATGGAGAAAGGACAACTATAGGCAAATTAAGGCAATGGCAAATTTTATGGAATATATATTCTCTAACTGCATGGTTTCTCTGACACTTTGTTTGGACACTTGCACCTCCCTAAGTCAATCCTCTATTTAGCAGCCCACACCAGAAGCTTCCCTGGATTACAGGTTGGCTGATGCTTTAACTTCACTTATTTTTGCCAGCCAGGAAAGTGGGATTTCGCATGTTTCAGATACTGATACATGACTTAAAATGAATCATCATTCCAGCTACTGGCAGCTCAGTGCAGCACTCACAGAAGGTGAAGCAAATCTCAAAAAAAGAAGTGCACTTCTGCTCTGGAGGACCTCTGGGGAGGAGAGACATCTGGATTTTGTTTTCTTGAATACTGACCCATTGCAAAAAGAACTCCAGTACTTGATAGGTGGTTACTGTGGTATTTAGGAAGTTGCTATGTTGGAACTAGGTAAGTAACAATAAAATAATTACAAACTACCCCTACACCCCCAAGCCACAGTAGCTTTACTTCTCTAAGTCAACATCCTTTGGCTACATTTAATACTACTGGATACAATGTGCTTTATTTAGAGGAAGAATAAACTCAGCGGTGCTATTCTAAATGTGCTGGGTTTGAATATGCAGCAATGTAAGTCGATTAAGAACAATTCCTGGCTGCAACTTTAACTTCCAGGTTTAATTAAGGAAATTAAGTTTTCCCACTAATTCAGGTGCTTCTTCGGGAGGAATTCGGGAGGAATTCAGGAGGAATTACGTGCATGTGCAACAGCAGTGGATTCTGCCCAGACTTAGCTGCTCATTTCTCACACATATGCAGCAGCATTAGCTGCTCCATGGCCACGTGTGGGTGCACTCAGGAAATTCATTGTTGTATTTAAGCACTGTGGGAGTTTTTCCTTCTGATCAGAAATCTGATGCAGCCAGATATAGGATCAGCTGTGAACTACTTCCTGGAATCCAAGGTCACTACAATGCAGCAGTTCACAGATACATCTTTTCCATGAACTCTTTGCACACAACAACCTTTGTCTGTCTACCCCTTCTCTGCAATTGCAGTGCCAGCACTAATTACAGTTTGGTGTGAGTCAACTTTCCTGGTTGCCATCTCGGGCCATGCTGCTCCTGACAGCGTTGTCTCACCCTCTGCTTCATCCTTTCTATTCCTTCTGCCTGCAAAAGTTACCTGGCTGGAAAATAACTTGTCAGGTCAAAGAGATTCATTTTCAGACGGTTCTCTGGGCTGGGTCACCACATGGTGAAACGTTTTTGCTGCCAGGATGGAGGATGAGGGATAGCGTGGTTACAGCTTGACAACTTCTGCAGCAACCAGAACTGGGTCTCAAGCAGACAGTGAAACTACAACTTTTGAAAATTAACTGGCAATGAGGAGACTCAAAAAGGAACAAATGAGCACTCTGGAACATCCTGTTTTACTGGTTGTATTCTCTCTCTATAGCACTGCACTATCTCCCATGGGAGTCTCAAAGATAAACCACTGGTTTACCCACACAAAAACACCACAAGAAAACTGAAGAAGGATCAGTGGGACTCTTGATCCACTCAAGGTATTTTAAAATAGGCTACACAGAGCAGGACCTCCCATACCAAGCTGAGCTGTCTGATAGATATTTGTCTTTTATTTTATACTGCTAAGACTGGATGTTAACTTTGTTTTCAGAATATGAATACTATTTTAACAACATGAGAGCATACAATTATGCAATATAACTATCTTCCAAGCAAAATGCAAAATACTTATCATCAGTGATGAACATGCTACACAATGGCACCTGAAATACTTTGCTCAAGTACTCTTGTGTTCAACTTGGTAATTACATAAATACAGCTGGCAGGTTTTATTATATATTATATATGTAATAAATACATATAAGTAAATATAAACATTATATTTATTGTATGATAGAACTATAATAGCAGCACATCAATTTATTTCAAAACATGTCGTGTCATTTGAAAGAGCACAGCATCACAGAAACCTTACTGCTAGCCTCTCATGAAGCTTCACCACCACTCAAAGGTTCATCCTGTCTATGAAACAAGTTCTGCAGCCTTCCTGTCCCCAGCTATTTTAAGTTACTGTGACAAGCACTGTCCACGATAGTTCTTGCAGTGAATGTTAATTCAAAGCACAGGAGAGCATTAGTCATGCGGGACAGCCCCTTCAAGTTGTGCCAACACACTCAAGATATTGTTAATATATCTGAGACTTTCTGGCTTCCCTTCTTCCTCCCACCTTTCAGGAAACACACACTCAGCCACACTTCAAAAGTAACAGAGACGAGCAGTGTTAGGCACCCAAATTATGCAATCGTGTTGTTTGAAGACAAAAAATAAACCAAACAGTCTGAGTTAAACAAAAAGAGAAAGTCTCTGGGTCTTACTCCACGAACTCCTGCTAACAGCACCCGTGCCACTATACGCTTCCCCATCACTGAAGGGCTCCTCATCAGAGTGTCTAAAGGCTGTACAACACACCAATTGGTTTGAGAAAAAGGAACACCCTGGATTAATCCTGTAGAAGCAGGAAGACATACTAGGCTTTGTGGATTTAAAGATGATTCAATGGTAGATCAAAAGACTGGGAGAAAACTAAACAAGGTGAAAATAAGGCAATAAGCAATTTAAATGCAATTCAACACAATAATTACACAAGCAGTTGAATGTTTCTTAATCAGAGACAAAGTAGCAAAATTATTTCACTGGTCATGATGCAGCAGAAAATAATTGACTTTGAATCACACTTGTTTGCTTTTGCATTTTAAAACAAAAAGTTGCATCAAGAGCCTAAGCACCGTATTTTCTCAAGAGTGTAACTCATTTATCAGCATAAATCCCGTTTCTAAAAGCTATAGAAGTACTTGTAATTAATGAATGCCATTAACTTTGTGCACCATTTAGAACCACAAGTGCATCTGTGCTCTTTGTAAAAGAATAATACCAACCCTGTAACCTGAGTTTCCAGATTCCCAGGATTTTCTGGAAACTACTCACTCTACAAATCATTTGTGTGAAATAGTAACAACCACCATAAAATGGTACACATAGGATATTGTAATATTAACACTGCAGAGTGTAAAAAGGAACATAGAATGTCCTTCCAAATGTGTTTATATTTATTAATACTGCTGTGACTAAAATTTCTAAGCAGTCACTTGCGAATTCTCAGAAAAGGAGGGGTTTAGGCCATTTCTGCAATTCTGAGCTGTATAAAAGTGTGGTATTTTATCACACCCCCCAAAAGGCCAGAGAAATTTCCTTGGGGTGTATCTAAGTGGTGCAACACACCTCCTGCGCGTACATCCAAGGGCCTCTGAAACCCAAGCTCCAAACTTATCAGCATGTTGTTACTCTGTATCACACCATGTGTATCCTTGAGCTCCTGTGCCAAAAGCTCCTCCAAGGGAATGCTCTCCTCACCCTCCACCTTGTGCATCTTCTTACACAAATGTTTCCAATTAGGCAAAATTCCTGGATATTCGTATCTGATACAGGTGGCATGGATCCAAAAAATGTACTGCTCAGGTTCCTCTTTATGGGAAAGCCAAGTTTGGGACAGCTCTAGAGTGAAATTTTAAAGCCTGGAGTTGGGAAATGGTCTCATTTGCCAATTTGATTCAGATAAGCTTTCTCTGGGAAAGATGTATGGGCCCAGGATTTTGCTTTGTTTCAAATTTTGGCATCTTTTTACAAATACCAAAATGATTACATAGTGAAAAAAACTTCATCACAAGCCCAGCAAAATGAAAATGTCAGAGTACTCAAGTAGCTTATATGACAGGTTACTTGGGTGATATGGAAGAGGAATTTAGCAGTCACTCACCTTCTTCATCTGACACATCCAGGACCTCAGTCATTGTCTCAGGGACATTGAGTTTGTGCTTCTCTGTTACAGTCTGCAAACACAGAATCATCAGTCAGAGGAGCAAGGTTTACAGCAGGGAATTTTAACAGACAGCAGTGGGATGTGCTGAGGCATTTCATAATGTGTTTCCCCTTCCCCTTTCTTTTTCATCTTTATTCCAGAAGCTCCTACTCTCAGCATAAGGTAACATTTCTTCAGGCAGAAAAGTACAAAAACATAAGATAATCAGCTGGGCAGAGGAATAAAATTTATTTATAAATGGTGCATGTAGAACAATTCAGCTCAGTGTTTCCAAGATGATTTTAAAAAGAATTAGGTAATGTCTACAGAAGAGCTTCAGAAAGTTCTGTGGGGCATATGGAAATTATTAAATTGTAAAGCATTTGGAAATGAAGTTATGAATGATGTGAAATTCCTAAACTAAAAAAAGATGTGAAGGATTTATACAGACCACTTGAAACATTTCTCCCCCCTCAAGAAAAAGGTGACTACAGCGCATATTAATTATATCCTTTTCATAAATCATGTCTATTCCCCCTAAGCATGTACACATCAGAGGAAAAAAATTGTTTGAAGATTCTGAAACATCTTGTGCACCTAAAAGCTCAAAATATTGTGAATCAAAGCAAGTATGGAGTGAGGCATAGTGGAAGGATTCTGGTTAAACATGGGAGCACAAAGCAGGAAAATACTGGAAGTCTGTTGGGTTGGTTTTTTTAAATATTATTTTATCTCCATAAATGACTTCTGGGAGAAAACTGAAGTTGTCCAGGGGTGCTGAATCAAGAATGAGGACATCCTTTTAGCATCCAGATTCAGAATGGAGAAGGAGAGGAGGAACATTAACAAGAGAAACTGTAGGAAGTGCAAGATGGGAAAAAGTTGTCTGCAGGAAACTCCTCAGCATGTTATGATAAAGGGGACAAAATGCCAAGGGCTTCAAAAAGAGCAGCGATTAGAAGTACCCTGGTCACAACCAAAAAGTACCAATTTCCCTGGCTCCTCCCAGGCAGGCTGCAGAGCTGCAGAGGGCAGCTGGCCCTTAAGGATGTGTGGGGGTACAGGTGCCCCTCTGGCATGGACAGCTGTGCCAGGAGGCACCGTGTTCCCCCTGAGAAATCCCCTGGGAAGCAGTGCTCACTCCCTGCTACAGGTACCATCTATCCTGCATACATTAACATTACATGCAAAGGAGAGAAACTGTTCCAGAGGAGGGATAATTAAACCAGCCAAATCCTGAGTCCCTTATGCAATATTCTTTTGGGGAAATGTCCGCTGATAGCAAGCAGGGAAGTCAACAGCAGCTTTTGTTGCACAAAACTTACTAGTTATTTCCTGATCCTGTTATGTACTTCTCTGTTTCTAATATACTGACAGAGCCAGTATTCTTGCCAGTATTGTAAAATACTGCACTTTCATAAATAACTATGTTACCAACCTTGCAATTACTTAGGAAATTAGTTTTAAAAGTCTGCTTTACGTTTCTGAAATCTATTTAACTCTGACAGCAGTTCCAGTTTACCCTCCTGAGGTACAGGGAAAGAACAATGTCCTTTGCTTCAACTGGCAATCCCAATTAGGCTCCTAAATTCATTCTTCCCCTTGAGTAAAAACAACTAATTATTTCTGTTGCAGCAGAACACATGTTCAGGGTTGCAAATTAGTTTATATTCACGAAATGTCCCCACCACCAGCACTGACTTTTCCCCTGTATTCCCATGGCTGTCCTGGGATAGAAGTGACAGGCAGCAGTGGGGTGACAAGGCCAGCGATGACAGATGGGGAGGTGCTGTCATTCAGGTGGCACTGACTTTCTCTTCAACACCAGAGTTAAATAAGTTGAGTAATCAGCTAAGTTAAAGCACAAGCTACAGGTAGAGAGGGTCACTGTCCACTTTTCTACCACACAGATAACCAAGGATTATGGAACACTGTATCCATCTATTCATTTAGGTTTTTACAGGCCCCCATATAAAAGCAGTCCAGTCTCCAAGGCTTGCAGACACTATTATCTATTTACAGGGAAGCAAGTATACTTTATTGACTTTCTGGCTTTCCTATCAATAAGAAAAAATTGATTCATAATTTAACAACTGAAACAAACCTTGGAAAAGAGATTGAAAAGAGTGTGCATGCACATGCACATTACAGAACAAAAGATCTTCAGTGCCATCTTTAGAACACTGAACTCAGCAACAATCATTAATTCTACATTAATTCTAACCCCAAAAACTTCTGTTAGGAATTAATGTTTTTACAGGAACTTCTAGCGTGAAATGAGATTTTTTTAATTGATAGGCACATCAAACACTCTCGAAATTTAAAATCTCTATCCAGCCCCACAAATGGCCCACATGGAAAATTGCTCAGTGTGTATTTCTCAAACTCCCTTAGTTTAGTGCCACTGAGAATTCTATGACGGAGTTTACTTAAGGCTTTTGCAATTCAAGCCTTTCATTGTAAGGCCAGATTTTCATTGGGTGGCATGGAATAATTCTGATATAAAATTCAGGTATGCACACCCTTATGTGCTTTCAGCAATGACTGACAGCAGCATACTGCAAACAACCTGAAAGCTCCTCATATATTCATCTGTCCACAGGAAGTCTATGCTTGTTTGTATAAATGGCCCCAAACTTAATTGCACAGCAAACCTCTAAAAGTCCAGTTTATTCTCATTTCTATTGCCCTCTAATCTTTCAGTAAAAAAAGTGCACTTTATTCTCTCTATTGATATATATTCAGCTCCACTAATAACAGCACTAATGCAAGCAAGAGGAAGATTTGTTCCAAGTTAGAGCAAAGAAAGGCTTTGGCACTGGAGACCTTTCCCTCATCTCAAGTGGCAGTGACTTGCATATCAATCACGCACGGGGCTGTGTAACATCCTCGGTGCCGTGCTCAGCCCAGCCTCAGAGAGTGAGGTAGCTATGGTGACAGCACCTGCTCTCCAGGCTCAGTGCTGCACTCAGGTCTGGCAACACCAACATCACCATCTGGAGAACCTGAGCGCGGGGAGCACCTGCTACTCAGCCCTCCTTTGCATTGTTCTAAATTATGCCTCATCAACATCCCCCTCTCCAAACACCACCATTCCACGCATCCCTAAGGGACAAGGGTTAGATGAATTCATAGCTGGAGAATCTGCTGAGTTTATTGAGGGCTCCCACCTGACTTTTAAAGTATGCAGACACAGATCAAGATTTCAGACTTCTCTTATGTGCAAGCACTAAAGATCAACTTTGCAAGTAAACTCAAGTACTTGATTCGGCCCTAAACCTCAGGTATCTGGTAGAAAAAACCATTAATCCTCAATGTTTAAAGAAACCACTTATCCAAAGTAAACAACTTGCATGTGCAATTCCTATTATTCCATGGATCTAACACTTATATGAGACAACATCCAAGGCTGCACAGTGAAACACAGTGGAAATGAGAAAGGAAGTTACTGCTTTTATCAAATAATAAATGAAGAACCTGTTCCAGGACACAGCATGGAAGTTGTGACAAAGGTGTCCTCTGGAGTTTAAAAATATAAGAACTGAAGTTTCTCAAGAAATTTTCCCCTTGGTTTAATTTCCCAAACTTCTGATTAGATACACATGTGTTTATGCACGTACATGTGTGATGTGCTATATAATTAAACAAGAACATGAAGCAATAACAACAACAGAGACACACAGTCTTTATTAAGAGACTTCTGGAATTACGCCGGAATTCCTTCTCCAAACCTGACTCAGCCTGATCTTTGCAGGTCATTAATAAATTATGACTTATTCTATTTGTAACCTTACACTATGTTATCTTTATTGCATCTTCCTCAGTTCATATCAAATGGGACTTGCAGTCAGCATGCAACAAAATCAAAATTATTTTCCTATTTCTTTATAAGAGATTTTGGATTTCTCTTCTTGTAACCCCTTCCATGACTGAGCAGTGGCATCTTCTTAGTAATCTGTGGATTCTTACAGCTCTGTGCTCCTAAATGTCATTTAGAGCTGATGGGGTTTCTAGACCACCAAACTTGCATTAAAAAAATAAAAAATCAAATAAAATGATTAAGCATGACTTTACAGCAGTATTTCAAGAAAAATGCAGCAAGCAAGACTGAAATGAAATCTAATTTCTTAAATTATGCACTTTTTCTACTGTTCTCCCTTCCTACCTTCTATGACACTTGTAGATGGGAAGTAAAAGTGCAAGAAGGGAAAACCTTCTCCTCTCAGGGTGTCCAAACAGATCAGCTCCTCCTGGCTTAAAGCTGCAGTACCACCTAGCTATAATATTCAGCACACACCATTCACAAACTCTGATGTCAAAAGACAGACTCCGAGAGCGTGGGGCACTGAGAGGAATGAGCCCATAAGGAAAGATTCCTCTGCATTTTGGAAAAACAGGATCTGTTTGAACTGGAAGTGACTTGAGTAAGAAGATGATAGATGTGATTCACAGCCATCCAGTGAGCATCATTAGGCTTGGCTCCAGGCCCTGACTGGTGCAGTCCAAATGTAGAGATGCTGCAAGGATTGAGCCTCTGGAGGTGTCAAAAGTGTGGAGATGTAAGGCCAGATGGGAAAGGAGAAGTGAAAATTGAAACAGAGAAAGAGGACAGGATCTAAACAACAATGCACAAACTTCTGGAAAGTTTGAGTTTGCAGCTCAGACCCAGGTCTAGAAACAAGTTTTACTCTGAACTGTTGTTTTCTATCGGTGTGCACATAGATTTTATTTCCTAGCTCAGGGGAGCCTGTTGCCTTACACACACTTCCACATGCTTGTAAGATACACCCAAAGCACTGTAGCAAAAATGCAACAGAGGGGGAAGGGGGGGTGGGGAGCTAAAACTCCCCAAACAAAACAGGAAAGGAAAGAGATGCACAGAGAGCTTGAGGGAAGTGCAGAAACACAAGACTGAGTAAAGAAGAGCCACATTCGAATGCATGTGCAACTCACAGTTGTGGTGGTGGTGATCTCCTCTGTTACAACCTTCAGCGTATCGACCACGGAGATGTATCCCAGGCGCCTGGCGATGGCTAAGGCTGTGTTACCATTCTGAAGGGAAGAGAGGGGGGAGAGCGCGCTGAGAGAGAGGGAGGATTGTGATGTGAACCAATGAGATCACTCTCCACGCTGCATGAGCCAGCATTTCCATCCAAAACAAGGCACAGCCTAGGAAAATCACGGCTTTTTTACCGTTACATCTGACTCTGTCTTTGTAACTTCTTTAAGACTATAGCCCCGATTGCCATGGTAACACAACACACTTACATCTGCCAGCGATTCCAAATACTACAGCGCTCTATGGTTTAACCCTTCAGGGCTCACATTTCACTATACAGCGTGTCTTGCCTGCATAAGTCTGGGGTTTATTTTGCAGAAGTGCTCTTCTAAAAAGTAAAAAGTATTTTAACTTTTTACAGTTTCACTCCCCCTTGAAACTGTTACATCTTTACCAGGTACAATTCCTTACCTGGGGGAATACAAAGTTACAGCTGTGTTGTTCACATATACTCCTATTGCTCCCATTCCTTCATA
>PYHW01009522.1:1265316-1312255 GCA_013186435.1 Turdus rufiventris
CATTTAAATACATTTCTTTGCAGTTTGAATGTTCATAACATATAGAGACATGCCATTCATCAAACGGACACTAAAATAATTTAGCAAGAGCTTAGGCCTATTTATCCCCATTTCATCTCCTGGAACACTGGGAGGCCACAGTCTCTGTGTCACTGAGATTGGGGAGGGGAGCAAGGGATGTGTTCCACAGTGCTTTGTGAAGAACTGTTCCATGCCATTTTGCACTGAACCTTGGGACAATGTGCTGGCCTCCTGAGGAGTCGTGGACTGTCCCTGTACTGCTCTTTGCATAGAAATGATTTCTCTTGTGACTCCACTGCACCATGTGCAGGGTTTATCAGCCTGAGGGCTCTCTCTTCTTTAGCAACAGCCTCAGGAATCTATAATTTAAATTCTTCCCTATTAGTCTACCTCAGCCACCCTGAAGCAACACAGAGTTTGTGGACTACAAGCAGAACAGATTAGCATCTTCACAGCACAAATAATTTGACTCTTACTGTCACTTGCACATCAGCTGCTCATACACCACTCCCATATCTCCCTGCCAGATGTCTCAGGTTGAAATTTTCTCTTATCTCAAGCCAGAGATTGCTCTGTGTGGACAAGGACAGATCGAGTATCTGAAGAAGCAGCCAACTGTGCAGCAAATACACATCCCTAAGGCTGCTTGGGCTTGGGTTAGATCTGGGCAGGACAGCCCCAATGTGAGGACTGAAATCAAGACAAGAGACCCCCAGATGAACACCCCAAACAGTACCCACAGCTGCAGAAGCTGACTACAGTGATCTCTCACTTGATAATCCAGTGCACAAACTGGTATTTTGGATAACTTTCACACAAGATTATTCCATGTGATTGTTCCAGGACCAAACACAATGCCAATGCTGATTTAAGCACGTACACTAAAGGCATAGGGAAAACCGATCCACTCTGGGGAATGACAGGAGTTTTGGACACTCTGGCAGTGTTCTAATGATTACCCAATTAGAGGTGACTAACAACAACACCAACGTGAAATAGGACAGTCGCATTCCTGGCTGCCTGACTACGGAGAAGGATCTGTGCCAGAACCTATTGACGGTCTTTGAGGAGGGATTAACTTCACCGAGTTCACTGAGGTGAACTCAGTAAGAACCTGAAACCAATCCAGTGGGTTGAGGGACAGAAATTTGGGTCTAAATTAAACAACAAAACAACTCAACAGGTTCTGAGCAGCCCTTGATTTTTATGGAAAACTCCTTCTGGAGATACCAATTTCCAGAGAGAAATGTTAAGGCAGAGAGAAACTGAATGAGCCTGGCACAGACAGCTGTGGCCAGCCTGATCCTGCAGCTCAGGAATCTGTTTCTCTGCCTCACGTTTAGCTTAGTGCATAGTTAGGTTGGATGTGAACTACCTTAAGAGGATAAAGAAGAGCAGAGGAAATTACATTTCCACATATGACAACCAGCTGTATGAGGAATACTTTCACCAAAACAACGGCTTGCTCTCAAGCCCTAAGGAAGGAAAGAAAAGAACTGTTCAGGGAAACAAGTTCCCAGTGGCACATCAGCCTTACCGTGGTGATGGCGTTGGGCTTGGCCCCGTGCTGCAGCAGAACGTTGATGATGTGAGTGTGGCCTTGCTGAGCAGCCTGGTGAAGAGGGGTGTACCCGTTCTGTTATCCACAGCGGTGACAGCAAAAGCAAACAAAGAACAAGAACCGATCATTAGAGCAGACATTTCACTTTGCTTCCTTCTGCTCCTTTGGAGACATTTCAAACATAAATTATTACACTAATCACCACAAAAATAATAAACCTTCAGTAATGATGATTCTCCTTTCCCAGATCAATGAAAATATAAAGGAAGGTAGTATTCTTATACAAAAATAATTTCTCTCTCAAAAAAAGAAATCTACGAAAAGACATTTCTCCCCCACTTTCTAAATCAGAGGAAGGAACAATGCGAAACATCAAAGTTAAAGAGGCATGCTGAGGGCACAGAATCATAGCTCTTCCTCTCACATCCTAGTTTTCAACAGAGGGCCCAAGATGTGCCTTTAAAATATCTGAGTCAATTTAAAAAACACATCATTTTTAACAGCAGTGATTAAAGCCTATTTGCTTTTTAAAAGGCTAACAACATATACCTATTACAAATATCAATCAATTTTAACTTCACTTTGCCTCCAAAAGGCTGGACCTAGCTGTAGTTACACTTAGGAACTTGTACACAGTGTCTACCCTAATAAACATGCCTGGTTCAAGATACTCATCTGCTCCAGTGGTTGTTCTCGTGTCACACAATGCAGAAACACAACCAAAGTGTGCTTAAGCTGGCTGATCTGAGATGGTATTGTGTAAGTCCAGTCAGGCAACTGATTTACGAAATTATTCGCAATTGGCTTTGAAAGCAGGCAGAGAAGAAACTGGAAGAAAACCCTGAGTTGATCTCACTGTGCACTTACGTAAAGCCTGAGGCAGGCTCTGAAAACGTGCTCTGAAAGTTATCTCTGCTGCAAACAAACAGATGCCAGTAATGATTTGCACTGCTAATTAGACAGTGATAGCTCAGGACTGTTACAGATCTGTAACTGACAGTGTGAGTGCAAGGACTGCTAAGAACTACTGCTTACTGTAGGTTCTAGTGGAAAGTAGATTCACTACCTTTACTTGAATCGTGCAGTCCTTCAAAAATAGAATTCATGTGCTCCTTGCACAAAGCATTGTGAGAGCCCAAGTTGCAACAGGAGTTATTCGATCCTTACCATTCCTATCCTGAATCCAGGATTTATTCTTTAAACTGAGTCCACAACACCAGTTGACAGACTGCCAGTATTTTTAGTGGTCCCTAGGTGTGAGATTTTGGAGAACTGCTTCCTCATACAAATTTGCTGAATATAATGAAACTATTTAAAATAAGTAAAATACCTGGGTGAATGGAATCATAATCTGTCCCAGTGGCCCTTTATACACAAAGTGACACCTAATCCTAAAGACATGACTTTGTCTGTCCCTTGAGTTAGCCTCCAAATACCTCAGCTGAATGTCTTGGCAGTTATAGTTCGGACCCTGCTTGTGTCTGCTTTATTAATTCTCATCAGCTGTGTCAGTGGTGTTGCCTGTCCTTTTGGAATCCCTGTGCTTTGCCCATTGATTTTGGGTGATCCCACGAGGGAAGGGCCAGAATCTTTTATTTATTTACTTGGCTGTTTCTTACCACATTGAGCTGTGACCACAGTGACAAAATAAGGCTACTTTGAGAAATTAATCATCCCATAGGTCCCAGCTGGGGACAGGGGAGCTGACCAGAGGGACCAGCAGACTACAAGCCAGTGATTTTGATAGGATTTTTAAAATGCTATCAGTGGGCTGCTTCCTGTTGGTCCCAAGACATCAGCTTAAAACCAGCAGCCAGCAGTTGCCTGTAGTCAGCTTTAACCAAGCAGGAGCCCTACAGCTGCTGAGTTAGCCTTCTCTTTCTGAAAACGGGATGTGATGATTTCTGGGATGCAACACACTGTTGCTCTCTTTGTGTTCTCAGAAGATACATAGCCCTTGCTAAAAAATGCATCCCCTTCAGATGGTGTGCCCACCAGTTTATCCCTGGAGAAGTCAGTGGCCTTTCCTCAGACTTTGGCTATAGGTAGTCAGGCTCATTTCAGTGCATCTGGGCAGATTTCAGCATAGCCAGATTCCCCTCAGAAAACCCCAAACTCTCTTTGAGTAAACCACATTCCCTTACCACAGCTGCTTCCTCTCCCAGAGTCATCCCACCCACACACTGAACAGCAGTAACTCTTCCCACTCTTCTCCCAGCATATTGGAGAGAACCTGGCATCACCCTCAAAGTGTCTCAATTGTTACTTGCTGGTTTGGCAGCACAGGGTATTACAGTGGTGTAAACCATGTGGAAATGAGAACAAGGACAATATTCCACTTGCTAGTTTGCAAGTAATAGGAAAAAAAAACTAATTAAATTGATTGTCTGTCATTTTTTCATACACAGAGAGTTATCTGGCTTTTCTTTCCCAAACACCACACCATGAGATGGAGTAGACAGAGAGAATTCCATTACAGCTACCAAATGTTGACACCTCCCATGCCATGGTTAGAGCTCCCAAGGGAAAAAGCACGTATGTCGTGTAGGAGTGTTGGGTTACCATGTTCAGAATAAAGAGCAAAAGCAAAGCAATGGAAAATTCTTTACCTTTGTTTTAGCATTGACATTTGCTCCGTGCTTGAGGAGAAAATTCACCATTTTGATGTTTCCATAGTGACAGGCCACAATTAAAGGTGTATAACCAAGCTACAGGAGGAGAACAAAAAAGTAAAACTGCAAGCTCAGTGGGACATTCCTTGGACAAGGGTAGCACCCTTTCGCACACTGGAGACAGCAGCCACTCCGTGATTTACCTTTGTCTGAGCATCCTGATTTGCACCGTGTTTGGTGAGGACCTCAGCTACGTTCACTTTATCCTCCTGAGCTGCAAGGTGTAAGGATGTCAGTCCAGCCTGGAGATGCAATGGAACAAGTAAGTAATCAAGCAGATAGAAGCATGAATAAAATCCTACTTCACATAAGCAAAAAATCAAGACTTTTCCACTCCCTCATCTTTAAAACACAATCAGATTCTAACTATTGCTTCTGAGTATGGGTGGTGTTTTTAAACAAAGTAGAGTCAATGTCGCTCCTGCTGCAGTTGACAAACGGCTCCAAAACAAATACATCACCATAACCATAGAGGAAAACTTTCAGACATAAATGCTCAAGATTTTCTACAATAATGTAATTTGGCAAGCTGAACAGCCCATTAATAAAATGTGCTTCCCACTCCTCAGACAGAAAGGGGAACCTTGACAACTGCAGGCACAAGCCAAATGAAGACATAACTGCAGAAATAGATCCCATTCAAATGCCAGGGGAAAGGATGCAGCATTTAGCTGACAGCTCACTGTGATCATGCACATTGCTTTCCCGTGAACAAGGCACTGAACAAATTTTGTATAAGAAATTAAAATCACCTTGTTTCTATTAGCAGAATACATTAACTCCACGCAAGGAGATACCTGAGCCTTCCATTCTAATTTGTATGAGCAAAAGCCACAGGCTTTTCAGCTGCATAAATAAGATTTGCATATATCCCTGGATAAACCCACTGACCCATGCAGACTTACAGTAATGGTTTGGGGATTTCTTGATGCCCTTGCTTTTTTGTAAAAAAACTGTCATGCACAATGATTTTTAAAAGTTTGGGAAAGTCTTCCATTATTTTTTTTCTTAGTCTACTCCAATAATACAGTTGTTTTCTTATTTGTCAGAGAATGTAAATTTCTTCACTTATCACTGAAGGACAAAGACATGCAGGAAAGAACCCTTGCTGGATAGAGCACTGAATTATTTCACACTGGAGCTCTCAGGTTTCTGGTACAGGTTGCCAAACCCACCCAGGGATACAAAATCCTTACGTTTTACTGGATACTCTCACTCGCAATACTTTGTTTCCAATAGTGAGTTACCTTTGTTGCCACGTGGATGTTGGAGCCTTTCTCCAAAAGCAAAGTCACCATGTCGGTGTGACCTTCCTGGGACGCCAAATGAAGTGGAGTGACTCCCTGCTTGGTCAAAATGTTGGTCTCGGCCCCATAGTTCAGCAGAGTGGTAGCTATCTGCATCTGGTTTTTCTTGGCAGCGATATGCAGAGGGGTGTATCCATTCTGACACCAGACAGGAAAAAAAAGGAAAATTAAGTTACCTCAACAGCCATGTAAGCCTAAGAAGTTGGGCACCATAAAGCAGCATTATTTGATGTTATGCCTGCTATTAGAGATGAGAGTTCATTAAATTTTCAAGGCCAGACATGTCCCACGCGGGCCTGCTGTTGTGCTGCTTTGTCCATCTCTTATTTCCATCACACAAACCAGCACAAAGCCAGCCCTCACCAGGGTGGGCAGGACTGTTCCACCAATACCTTCAAATCCTTCTGAGCTCCACACCTACATTTTGTACAACCTGTGTTGCAAATAATCTCTTTTGACTGGTGGTTTATATCCCCTGTGATGAGTGACGGGTGCACACCCTTCATGGCATTATGCTTTTTCAGAGCATGTGGGTAGAGATGTGTCTACATATAGAATTTTGATACATGTGTCAGTCACAGGATGGAAACAGCAATGGGGTGCAATGGTTTTGTGACCAAATTAATCATTTAGGCACAGAAGAATGGCATTTTCTGACAATAAGACAACTTCCTAATTGCTTTATAACACATCGTGAGGGAAAAATCCCAGGTGCCAGCACACAGGTCCTGTGGAGGGTGCTTGGTTGGGCTGGCCTGTGGATTTGTTGCTGGGTCTTTTTACGTGGGAGTTTGCCAAACTATCCTGCTTTCCATGCACTGCCATGCAAACCCCATTCCCAATACAGTCCCTGAGCATTTCCTGAAGGCTTGTAGATCAGCGGCCTAGCTCAGGGCAGGACACTCTCGGGTATTGCACCTATCTGGGCATCATTTTCCCCTTTTAGCAGCTTTTGCTTTACACAGCAATAGCACAACACCACTCCTAACCCTGGAATGATTTGTGCGCATGGTCAGAACACACATTTCTAAAGTCACTGCTAATATTATACAAGAGTGAGGCGACTTCCAGCTGCAATCAAAGCTCCGACGGGGCTGGCTCCCCTCAGGGCTCCACGGTGCCCCCTCAGAACTCCCCTCATCTGCACGGTGATACAAGACCACTCCTAATCCCAGAATAAAATTTCTAATGTCATTGCTGACATTGCACAAGAGTGAAGTGACTTTCAGCTGTGACTAAAACTCTGGTGGGACTGAGTCCCCTCAGTGTCGGGGCTCCCCTCAGGGTCTCCTCGGGCCTGGCCTCACCGATGCAGCGACACCAGGACGCCGCTCCTAAACCTGAAATGAATTCTCCTTGTGCTCACTCCCGTATTCCTGGTCAGAATACACATTTCTCACTCCACCGCTGACGCTGCCCAGTGAGGAGCAGCCTTGCGGCCGAGCCGCGGCCGTTCCCCTCGGGCTCCCCTCATGGCGGGCGGGCTCACCTTGGCGGTCGCGTGAGGCGAGGCGCCCTTCTCCAGCAGCAACAGCGCCACCTTCTGGTTGTCGTAGTGCGCCGCCACGTGCAGCGGGGTGAGGCCGTTCTGAAAGGGCGGGTCCGGCGTTAGCGCGTTACGGGCGGGACCGGGACAGCGGGAACGGGACACGCCACGGAGGGGACTCGGGTGAGGGATGGCAGGCTTCAGAGGACTGCAAGGGACAGAGGGGACGGCGGGGAGGGCACTGGGGATGGACAGCAAGGCCATGGCAAGCACTGGCTGTTAGTGGGGAGAAGCGGCGCACCACGCCACACCAGGGGAAAGCTGGGCTTTGCCCGTATGTTTGTCCATTGGGAATTTAGGCAGCTTGATGGAGCCGGTGCTTCCTGAGCTACAGACACACAGCTGTCCTCAGAGCAGCCATGCACCCTCCTGCCATGGACTCAAACTCAACATGCCGGGTAGCAGCACTCGGCTGTCAGCCAGGGGAGACACGACCCCAGCAAAGCCACAGCCAGCAGGCAAAAGCAGCTGCAGCCTTCTTGGGGTGCGTATGTCACACAGTTCTTCCTCAAGGAAGAATCCAGCACACTTCTGACTCTTTCTTCCCCAGCAGTACCTTGCCAGCAGAATCAGGAGAGGCACGACGCTGCAGCAGGAGCTTTGCCACTTCCAGGCTCCCATATTTGGCTGCCACATGCAAAGGTGTAAATCCCTTCTGAAAAATTCCAGGAGATAAAATACAGATGTTTGTGTTAAAGGTCTCTTGTTTAAGAACTATCTGTTAAGCACTTACTCTTCAACCTCAGAACCAATTCAAGAAAGAGCAGCCTCTCTTGAAAGCACTTTGAGAAGCACAAAAGACAAGAAAATACTTTCCCTTTTATTATTCTTCCCTATTTATGTGGTCTCAGGCTGGCAGACATTTTATCTGATACAGACTGTACCAGCAACACACACTGCATGGGGGCACTTTTTCAAATTTACACCCCAAACCAGCTACACCTTTTTTTTGGTCCACGGTGACAGCTTTACAAGTATTTCCTGCATCAATCATTGCCAGCAACAATGAAACACCAATTAAATTCATTGGAAAAAAAAAAAATAAAACCTCCAAACTCCAATTCCCTTCCTCCACTAGGATCTGCTGAAAAATTATTTGTACTTTGTGACTGTATGAACATGCAAATCCAAGTTCTGCTGAAGCTAAAAAGAGCCCTTCTCTTCGCCTGCTTTAATTTTAAAACACTGGTAAGGAAAGCTCTTGGATCTGTGACAGTAGGTGGCAGCCTGCACCAGTACCTGACAGCAATTTTGAGAAGCTGCAATGACCTATTTGCCTGGCACATAAGTGATGTTTAATGTTTATTATCATTATCATTTGCTTCCACTAATCCCACCTCAGAAAGAGTTTATATTGGGTAATCTCAAACATTTTCAGTTCACAAATCACAAGTCTATAAAGATATTATCCAGTGGGCTCTATCTTCTCCTATCCATAATTATAGAATGTTCCTGCAATACTAATTGCCATCAAGCAATATGGGAAATTAGGAAAGTATTTAGTGTATTTTTAGCCATTCTAATGTGATTTAACAGCTGGATAAAAGGAGAACAGCAAGCCCTCCCAGTAATCCATGGATCATAATTTGAAAATTGCTGGTTTAGTCTTTTAAACCCTAGAAGACATGCCGTTGTTCATAAACATGTTTTAAGCTCCAGCTGTAAAACCAAGGGTACTTTTATAAATAGCAAAAATTACGTGATTCTCACTCACCAAATGCTTTAAATTTGGAAAAGATATTTTGGTATATAATTCTCTTCACAGCTATCTACTCTCTTACACATTCATCTCTCTGTTAGGAATCTATTGGTACCAGCTTTGGCTAAAAAACCCACTAGTGATTCTGGAGAGCATTTCTTTTACAATCCCAGAAAAAATGGCCTGTTTGTCACATGACACCTCATTCTAGAACCACTGAAAATAGACCCAGCATTTGATGTGACTGGGTAGATGCTGACTTTTATGTTTTAGGAACATTCCTTTCAGCTGGCTCAGGGCAGAATTATTTTGCTATTTAAGTAAATAAGGTATTGAAGAATAAAAGGAGGCCTGTTCATAAAAATGTGTCATTGGCATTCCCTTTTTCTTTTTTTTTTTTTTTTTTTGGAAATTATGCCCAAAAAAGCTGTGCCTAAAAGACAAAGGGAGAAACAAGGACATTTTAAACCCGTTGGGACAGTGTATTTATCAAGATCTGCATTTGACTTCAGTGGCAACCAAACCCAATTTTAGATGACAGCAAAGTAAGCTGAAATTTGATTAACTTGTGATACATTACTCCAGTCCACTGGCTTGTAGCCAATTAAATAAGAACACAACAAAAGGCCCAAACCACTTGAATGTCTCAGTGTCAAAGTACACTGGGCATGGAACAGAGCTGCTCCTGTGCCACTGGCAGGGATGTGAAGTGTTCTGCCTTACCTTGGTGGACATGGAGTGTGAGGCGCCTGCCTCGAGGAGCACGGAGGCGACGTCGAGCTGCCCCTCACGGGCAGAGATGTGCAGGGGGGTGTAGCCATTGGTGGTGGCAGCGTCAGGGTGGGCCATGTGCTGAAGCAGCAGCTGCACAATCTCTGTCTTGCCCAGACGAGAGGCGATGTGCAATGGGGTCTGTTCTTCCTACAACTCAAATCGAGTGGGTCATTAGCGCTACGGAGCCATGCACTCCTTGGTCCCCACACACCTTCCCATGCATTTGTCTTGCAGAGTCATAGGAAATGGTAACAGAAAAAAAATGGAGTAATGGAGGAGGGGAAGGTGGTGAGTGATTCCTTCAGCTATGGTTTTAAGAAGAACAAAAAAACATTGTAAGCAAAACACCTACCCTGGCTCGAGCATCAACCAGGGCCCCATTCCTCAGGAGGCAGCGAACCACTTCCACCTGCCCAGCACGTGCTGCCATGTGCAATGCAGTTTCTCCACGCTGCAGGAAAGCAAAAGCATTTCAGTGGCCTCAATTTCCACAAAGAAAGATCTTTGCCAGTGTCAGTCCCACCCATGACAACTGGTGTTAAGACCTATCCTTCTGCCAGCTGAGACTCTGGCTTCAACCCCAGAGCAGGATGTGAGCATGTGTCACTGTACTTGGGAATTCCTTGGTTTACCAACTGGTCAATCCCAGACAAACATAGCCTCAACCACTGAGAGACAGAGTGAAAATCCCAGCTTAGGAAAATTCTGTCAGACAGACTTGTCCTGGTCACATATATCCCTCAGCATTCTACGTAACACAGCATCAGCTCATGTGCAACACGAGATGAGAGTACACTGAGCCTGTCTCTCTCTGGGGATTGCACGGCACAAGAGCCTCAAGATGGAAGGAGATGATTTTCCAGATGGTCCCTTCCTGCACACTGTGTAGAGCTGGCAGCATTAAGAGGCCTTGCAAAGGCTGAGCACAACTCAGCCAGCACATGAAATGTGTAAAGTCTGTACTCAGCAGTGTGGCTCTGTCTCCAGGCTGTGGAATCAATCTTGTTTCAAGCTTTTTGTAGCTCATAGAATTTGAAGAATATGAAATTTTGGAAAGCTGACTCAAGTGATATGGAATTTCAGATCAGGAATATTCAAAGCATTTACTTTTAGCATAGGTTTTCAAAGAAACACTGAAAATGAGGATTCCTTCAGGACAGCATTCCTAGTTTAATTGGGCTCTGTTCTTTGAGTGCAGTGTCCCAAGGTGGACTGAAACAGTCCCTGTGTAGCTCACCAGCATCTGTACATCAGGTCCTGGGACAGCTCCACAACCTCTATTCATCTGTTGTATCATGAGAATACAGCAGGGCCCATCATTTCTTTGTGTTAATTGTTGGCATTTCTTACACCAGAGCTAGAGAATATTCTGTTGTCAGGCCTTTGTCCCCTCATCTACCAGTTAAACTGTGACTGCCAAAATGAAGACTCTAGCCAAGACCTTTTACATCAGAATCAGGAATCATGTCCTCTTGTCCTCGTCTAGATGGAGGGAAAGAAGCAGCCTTAGCTCGCCTTCTAACAGGGACTTGTAATTACAGCAAACCCTCCTCACCAAGGGTTGACTTACTTTGTCATTTTTTAATTAACATTGTATTATCAGCTGTGATTAGTACGACAAACAACAAAATCCCACAGCCCTAGCTACAGATCTCAATAATTCCATTTATACATAAATTTTGTTACCTGAAGATGAGCTGTTTAATATGTGAAAAACACTCTAAAGATCGAATTTCTGCAATGACCCTTTTGTACTTGAATTAGCAAAGCAGTTTAGGGTTTGAAAACAGTAATTCAACAGGGAACCTCAGCTTACTGAGTGAAAGCCAAGACACCTGTGCAGCAGAAATTGTAAAGTATAAAACTTCGCACACAAATGCCTGCTAACACAATATTTTTAACTGTTTCCCCAAGAATTTTGTGTTGGTTTTTATTATCAATAAAGTTCTTATATAAAATTGCTTCCATAACAAACAGTTCTGCATGCTAACAATTTCAATGGGTTCCATGTAAGATTTTTATAGCTGAGAAAAACAAATGAGTCCAGTGTACCAGGATTACTAAATTTTTGTTGCTGTGAACACTTACCTATAACCTGATGTACTGAAAAAAGCTGCTTTCCAAGTACAGGTGGTCCCAAGTTGAATATTTATTTGTACTGAGAAATTCAAATGGTAAAATCTCTTATGAACTACATCTCAGAAAATTATAATGCTGTTTTTGTTGGGGTTTTTTGTTTTGTTTTGTTTTGGTTTTTTTTGTAACTAGGTGGTTGGTATACAAACACTGATTTCTATGGTAAGTCAGGTTCTGCATTTTGTGTTATGTCCCAAAGGTCACATTTTCCAGATTTAATCACCAGTTCCTGGAATTTCCTGTCTAAGAGGAACATCCTGAGCTTCCCAGTTTTGCTTTTTGTTTAATTGTTGGGGTTTAAGCATTTTATACTCTTTCACTGACAGGAATGACACAATTTCATGGCAGCCAGTGAAGTTCAGCAGGCAGAAATTAGAGCCATTTGGACTTGAATTTCATCCTTCAGAACAGAAACACAGACTTTGTAGGATTGGGCTTACAATCCATTTGGGATGTTTTTGGTGAGTTTTGTCTGTTTCTAAGGAGAACTACCACTCTAGCATTGTTGGAAGATGTATGAACCCAGAGATGGCTTATGACACACGCAGCCATCGCTTTCCCCTCTTCACTAAAAATGTGACAATAATTTGCCTAAAGTGCAACAAACTACTATAATTAAAATGTGACCTCGGGTTGAGCTACATGGTAACCAGAGACTTGGAGTGGGTCCAGAGCAGATGGTTCTAGTGAAAGCCATACTCACAATGTTAGTGACATCGGGAGAGGCTCCGTTCTGCAGCAGAAGGAGGACTATGTTCAAGTGGCCCATAAATGCAGCCACGTGTATTGGTGTGAGGCCCGACTGCGAAACAAAGCAAGAGCAGTTTTACTCCTCTGCACGGCTGGAGTAAGGGGCTTCTTTGTTTAAATAAAACATACAGAAAGGGAGGCATGACAGGAGAGACAGAAAGAAGGAAGCAAAAAAGGAGAGAGAGAAGGAATGTTTCTGCAGGACATGAAACATTTTGCTACCTCTGTTATAGCCTGGATTGAAGCCCCATATTTCACCAGGAGTTCCATGACTTTGATGCGATTTTTCTTGCAGGCAATGTGCAGTGGAGTAAAACCATTCTGTGCAAAAGACAGTGATGTTAGTTAGGAAAACATGCAGCTACACTTCCCACACAGCTCCATGTTGGCACACTGGGAGCACAAGGGTTAGACTACCACAAGCAACTGTTCTTTAGGCACAACACGTTATGAATTACAGACATCTCTGACTATCTGAGGCACAATAGAGCAGTGCTGCTGCTTTCTTCCCAGGCAGGAGAGACAAAGGGAACTTCCACCTCCACACTTCACATACAGATCTGCCTGTCCTGACTGCATGTGTGTGTACATGTGCTTCCTGTGGCTGCACATGTGTCTGTCTGTGAGGAGCACTCCCAGTGCTTCCCAAGACTGCCTAACACAAGGGGAATCTAAGAAAATACAGGGAACACTTTAGAACCAGTGCCTCTATAAAGCATTTCCTACACCTCTCTAGGAGAATAATGGAATCAGCTTTGGGTTGGAAAAGGCCATCTCATTCCAGCTCCTACCACATGCAGGAACATCTTCCACTATCCCAGGTTGCTCCAAGCCCCATCCAGCCTGACCTTGGACACTTCCAGGGATGGGGAAGCCACAGCTTCTCTGGGCAGCCTGTGCCAGGGTGTCCCCACCCTCACAGGAAACAATTTTTCCCTAATATCTAACCTAAAACTACTCTCTTGCAGTTTGAAACCACTTAAACTGAGAGAGGAACAGAGTACTTCTTCCAGATTCCACCTTAATCTGCCTTTTTACTTGAAATCCAAGGATCTGTATTTATTTTTATATTGATACATCAACCTAAGGTGTAATATCCCATGTTTGTGTATGTCTGTGCTGAAGTACCTGAAATAAAGATCCACCCCTTGAGCTGTGGTGTTATGATAATATGACGACAGTTAATGCAGGTTAAGTGTGTGTCTGCAGCTGAACACATTATTCACTGCACGTGAACATTTTAGTGAAAAGCACAGGTAACATTTTTTAGATGTTTAAAAATTGCTACATTTTCTAATGAAGAGCATCAGTATTGCCAAACAATCAACCAGCAGTATCCAGAACCTAGCAGTGAAATCTTAGTTTGTGGGAAGAGATAATCACGTGATGATTATTCTACAGGTTGCTTCTGTTAAAGGAAATGTTAATTACTAGTTCATTGGAAAGTGTTTTAAAGCATATGCACATTGAAAAAGCTGAGAACTCACATAGTGCTTGTATCCCCAAAGCATTTTGCAAACATTAACAACTAGTTTTTTTAAATGCAGCCGAAAATGAATTCTTTGTAATATTTATTCCATCACTGATCTCAGTTGAATATTGTTACTGTTTCTCCAATTTCTAAAGAAAGAATCAAAACCATTTGATATATTTTACCTCCTACACAACATCTCTCAATATATTTCATAGGGAGTTTTACTGTTTCAGAAGTCTCCATATTTTTCACTGAATTTCACCGCCTCAGTTGATTTAATTTTGCTACTTCTATTTAAGTGAGGAACAGTTTGATGGGGGAGTGCAGAAGGCAGATAAAAAGTGTATCACTAACAGAAATTATGAGCTTCATTTAATATATTAAACGCTATCAACAAGCCAAAGGCGACAAGTCCCTGATGAGAGAGAAAATGAGGGGGGGAAGAGGGGAGAGAGAAAACCAGTTTGGTGAGAGCCTGGGTGTGTTCTCCTTTTGTTTCAGACGTTTCACAGGCAGGGAGGGAAACAGAAGATACATTTCTGGTCACGGAAGGAAAGAAAGATGATTTAGGGGCTATGTGTGGGTAGCTGAGGAAAGTGCAGCTAGAGGTAATCAGAAGACTGGCGAGAAAAACAAGTAAGGATGGAAAGAATGTCAAAAAAGATCAAGTGAGGATGGCAGTAAGAAAAAAAAAGCAAGAAAAGTGGAAGAGGAGGAAGCAAAAGGGGCTATGGGATTTGTGGGTATGGAAAGGCCAAGAAAAATGAGAGGGCAGAAGAAAAAGGTTTCAGTTCCAAGGAAGTAAAGAACAGGGAAAGCCTACACAATAAAACAGTGGGTCCTACTGTGGGCAGGAAGCTGGGGAAGGCATCCCAGTGCCCTGCAGTGGGGCTTCTGTGCATCTGGCAATGGCAGAACTCTGGCCATGCAGCATCTCAAGTGTTCACAGATTATCTCTCTCCTGGACAGAGTGAAATATTTTGGTACATGAACTCCCAGCCAGCTAACCACTCCTAGTAGAGAAAATTGTAGCCTTGTCTGGCTCTGGATACATTAAAAACTCCCAAAATGTTTCTGGAGTCAAATGTGATGTTGTTCTCCTTGTTAGGGGCAATGGTTTGGTCAGCAGGTAAAAGGAATCATACCTGGTGTCCTGTAAACATAAAAACCGTTTTCAAAAAAGAAAGAAAAATGGCACCAAACAGAGGAAAATGTCATGTGCACAATTTTAACATGTTTTCCCTATGCCAATTAACTTACTAATTCAGTTGAAAGCCCAGAAATTATTTGTGTATTCTATCACCCGGTATGGAGATTTGAACCATGAATTCAGTAAAACACCAATGCATACATCAACAGCAGCCAGAACCAGCTCTGATTTTATGAATTCTGCAGAGCTTCCAGATCTGACACTGCAGCCACTTGCCATGGGGTGTGTTCCATGACCAGGCCTAAGGATACAAGGCACACCCCTGTGGCTACTGCACCTACTTAAGGCTGTGGAGCTCTGACAGCTCTCCCTTAGCTTTCCTGGGAAGAGTACCAGGCAGCTTTGTTAGATGACCCAGGTGGGACAGGTTTACCAGGGCACGGGCGTTGGGGTTGGCTCTCTTGTCCAGCAGCAGTTTGGTGACACGGTAGTGGCCGCAGTGAGCGGCCACGTGCAGGGCAGTCAGGTAGTCCAGAGTCACGTCATCCACAGGAGCCTTGTGCTGCAGCAGGTGCTTGACACATTCCACGTGGTCCCCCTGGGCTGCCATGTGGAGTGGGGAGAGCCCATTCTGTGACAGAAGAGAACAGAACAGCAGCTTCTAGTAACCCCCACTTAGACTGTGGCACATAACAGGACATTTGTTGTTGTGAGATGCTGCTCAGTGGTCTCTGCTATTCTACAAATATCTTCCTCTCATTAGTTTCACCAAAGAGACAGAATTTGTAGGAAATGCATTAATTTTAGATGCATTTAGATGTTTTCCAGATGTGAGAAAGAATACACTGAAATAATTTTCCAAGTCTGAAACAGTCTTCATGATCTACATGAAGGATCAGAAAATATGTACCAGGAATCACCTCTCAGGAGTGACTGACCCAGCTCTCACATCTCCCCACACTACAATCTCAGGAAGCAGCACAAGGGAAGTGCTGGCAGTAGTACTTCACACCATGTGTTTAGTCTGATACTAGAGACAGGGGCAAACAAGTGTACGCTTTTTGTATATTTGGAAAGGATTATGTAAGAAAACTTTATTTTGGAACATTCTACCCATTACTACATCTCCTTTGGGAGGACAGTGACATTCCTGTCTTCCTCCTCCTCCTCTCAGCGACACTGAAAGCTCTGTGGAAGGTTACAGAGGTGTTCCATGCTCTACCAGGCACACACACACCTTGGTCCGTGCGAGCAGTGGGGCACCTCGCTCCAGGAGCAGCTCCACAACCTGGTCATGGCCACTTCGTGCCGCACAGTGCAGTGGGGTGAGTCCATCCTTGAAGCAAAAGGAGAGAAAACAAATGAGCACATCCCCAACTGTTTGTCCTGGCATTCTGGAGAACAGCCTGGCAGGAGTGCAGCCCCACACCTGTGAAAAAGCTCCTTTTTTGACTCCTAACTGAAGCTGGCTCTGCAGTGTGAAGTTTCATCCCTGTTCTTCCTTGCAGCACAGTAAAGGACACTCTAAGGTTATGTCTGAGAGAGGAAGCCTGTTGTGTGCTGAAATCTCTTCTCAAAGGATAATGTGAGGGTGCACTGCCTCCTCCCTTCCCTCACCTCTGCAAGGCTTTGAGACTGCATTGCCTCTCCCTGGCTAATGCCTGCTGGGTTGAGGATGCTCCATAAATCAATCCATGTCCTTTGGATTGCTTTTGATGCAGGGATGAAACAAGAGATGTTCATATTAGAAAATGTGCTGTAGAAATTTCTTGTGCTTTTAAACAGGCATCAAGATACAGAAGATTTTAAAACAAGAGAAAAAGAGAGAAACAAACAGAACAAAATCTTTCACTTCTGAGATTGAGGGGTGAGTACAGAGCTGACAATTCTTTTCTAAAATTGCTGTCAGACCACCAGCTACACAAAATTTTTTTCCATTTTTGTACCAAAATACTTGCTCAGGCTATTATTAATGACACAGCAATGGTAGCAAAAGATGTTTGATTAACTATTTGGATAGATGGGAGAATGAATTCTAGGTGGCTTTCATATAGTTTGGACTTTATGCAGAAAGGTTAGTATGAGGTTAGAAAAATTATTGTGGAAGAATATTAGTGCAGAATGACAGGTAAAAGGTAACACATAGGATACAAAAAGGCAAGTTTTCATCTCATTAGGCCTCAATATTGTTCAAGCATGCACTCAGAGATGTCATCAACACTCACTCAACAGAGGTGGCTTTACAAAGGTGAAATGGGAATTCTTTTTAATTGCAAGAAAAGCCTTCTCCCTTTGAGACATGCTGTTCCTCTTGCATGACACTGATGCTGTTATTCTAAGGAGCCCACTGAAGAATCCAGTAACAGCTCGATTCAGAGGAGAATATACTGGTCTGAACTACCCAGAGGCTAAAACAGTGGCAAAACTGCAACAGCATGCCACTAAGGATGAGTTGGTGACACTGCTTCATACAAAGATGGACTGCTCACCTTGCTGGGGTTTGGAGGAAACTTGCATCACTACATTTTTAAATTAAAAGTACCTCTAGACTACACGGTACCATTGCAACTGCAACCTCATTTTGGCAAACACTGCTCTGTAACACCCCACAAAAGCAGTTCCAAGAAGCAGAGCCTGTCTCAAGTTCAGTTTCCAAAGGACAGAGCCCTTTCCAAGTGAGCAGCACCACAAAGCTCCACAGCTGCAAGGAGCTGAAGTCTGCAGGAGGAATTTTCCCCCCCTTACTTATCTAGTTTTTCCAGAGGCTTTTGAGACACACTGATAGGGTTAGGTGTGCTGATGGAAGATCAAACCTAAAAAACAGAATTTGCAGCCTTCAGCACAGGCAGATGGGGTCAGTGTAAAGACTTAGTTTCTTCACTACTTCACTTGTTTTTTATGGACTGAAACTTCAGAGTCCTCTAAACCAAGTCTTTTTATGACCAACTGAGGTATATTATCATTTTGTTGCCAGAGGGATTCCTACAGATAACTCCCACTAGCATTACAAAGGTAAGACTATATCCCAAGTGCATTTCTAGGGAAGATAGTTATTTGGTATTTCTTCCCAGTTTCTGGCCTCTTGTGCTCTACATTTTTAATCAATGTGGGATGTTCCCTATCTGCGTTGTGGCTTTGATGTTACTCTATTTAATAAAACAGGGGGGGGGAAAAAGGAAAACTGTGTGAATCATTGAACAAAGGCAGGACAAATCCCAAGAGGGAGAAAAAGAAGAAAAATATAAGCTAAGAAGCATATCAAGTCCACAAGAAAGTCTGGCTGAAACAAAAAAAAAAAAACCCTAAATAATTTAAAAACATTATTTCTTCTTTGTTCTTATCTACAGTTGCCTTTAAAAGCAGAGATGGAAATTTGCTACCTATCCTATTCTACCCTGCCATAGCAGTTTTGAGGACTTCCCACAGAACCCTCTTTCTTCTTTCTGCCCTGAGGAAAACAGCATGTATATTTTAAAATTATTGCATATTTAATACTTCAATTCTTTTGCTTATTTCTTCTATGCAAAGATGAGGGAAATTGCAGAGAGAGCTGTTGTAGTAGAAGAATTAGTACAGAAAACAATGCAGCAAGTTGACATGAGCTAACATGAAGAGACACCAGTGTACCAAACTAATCCTTTTTTGTACCATTACCTACCATGAGCTTCAGTGCTCTCAAATCGACTTCAGGAGCTGGCCTAAGTACTTTGACAATCATTCTTTTGCTAATTAAAGAACAGGCAGTGACCAATACATCAGACACGTCATTTGACAGGACATCCAACTCTGCCTCAGAGGCACACAGGTAATGGATATCCCATAAACACAAAGGCTGCCATGCCAGGAGACAAGAAACTCAGCAATTTTGTTTTTAAAGAAGTTCAACAACTATCTCCTCACCCCAGATTGTGTGGAATGGAGAGTTAAATGTTTCTAGCTCCCCAGTGACATCCCACATCTGATGTTCTGCTGCTCCCTCACGTGGTACTCTCCTAACTCACACTCTGTGTTGTACCTGACAGCTGGGTCACCCTTAGAAATGGCAATGCAATCCCCTCTGTGTGCATGGAAGCCAGGAAATTCCACCAATCTTGATTCTCCCTTAAATAGTTTCCAAAATATAAGGAAAGCTTGTGCTTTTTTTTTCCTTGAAAATCAATCACTGCTCATTTCTTAACCTGCAAAATTAATTCTAAATTCTGTGCATGACTCCTAACTGTAGGGCTTAGAAAGATGAATTATTTGGTCATTTCACAAATGCTTTCTTTCAGCTTAGCAGAGACATTGACACAAAAAGAAGCTGTGCTTGTTTTTAATGGGAAATGATGTGGGCAGCACATTCACAGGACAGTTGCTCACATTCAGTGCTCATTCGACCAAAAATTGATGATAGACATGAACATCAACAGCCAAATTTTCAACAAAGTATTCCAAACTGCAGTTGCAAGTTCTCATTTTCATAAGGGTGAAGTAAAATTTTAGTATTTCATATGTCAAACACGCAAAATTGTCTAGATTTTCTTGACAAATAAAGGGCTTTTAATTTGTTCATTTTTCATTATGACTAAACCTCATCTCTTTAAAAATGAACGAGGCGAGTCTCCCTCTTGCTCTAAGCTCTTGACATAATTAAACATGCTGTAAAGTATTCCTCCAGGTCTGCCATTCACAGCACAAATTTGAAAAATACTGCAAAAAATATACCATGTGCTTGCTTGAGTATTAAGGTAGTAACATAACTAACTCCCAATACCTGTCATTTTTCTATATAACTGGCTTAGACAATTCATACAACAATCCCTTCCCACTCCCTCGTAAACATTATATGAAGCCACTGAATTTTTTATACAAAATATCTGCATTGTGATTAGATATTTATAATCTGACATGGCTTTAGGAACAGCAAAAGCTGCCAATGAATTATTAGTGCTCTTTGCATGTAGAAGGATGAGGAGAAAATGTCACAGCAGCATTACTGCAGGAACAAACATTGTACAGAGCATGATGCCAAGGCAGGGCAAGGATCCTGCTACAGTGGTTACCACTCCCATGTGGGAATAGCAGAGCCAAGCCCATTTTTTCTGGATGTAGAGGTACAAAAGCAGATATTATTACTAACAAATCTCAGTAGGCTTCCAGAATGAGTGTTAAGGGGTGTCTGAAGCACATTCCCCACAAAAAAACCCCAAGCCAAACCAACCAAATCTGAGTTGTGCCATGCAGAGTTTCCTTCCTTCTGTTTCCCCATTGGTACCATCTATCTCTGGGAGTGACCTGGCACTTCTCTCTGCTCCAGCTGAGCCTCCTCCTCCCTGTGGCCCCTCTCCAACCCAAATGGTGCAACCAGACCTTCTCCCACCATTCCCACGCCTGTCCCTGCTCCAGCTGCCGCGCTCCAGGCTCACAACACGCCTTCATTCCCACACAATAAGCTTTCCCTTCCAAGACTAGATGCTCTCTTTCATTCCATGGATTTGATTCAACTGCAAATATTCAGGATGAAAGGCTGCAAGAGGAGACTTAAGACAAGTCCCAGAGCAAGAAAAATCTAATTTCAGTGTTGACAACACTGGATAGGAAGAACACAAATTGTGTGACAGCTTCAGTGGCTCAGACAGGTGAGAGTGTTCTTCCCCCTCTGAAGGGTGTTTGCTTACTCCCACGAAAATGGAAATTCTAGCAAGGTGATAAAAGCCTGTCAATAAAACTGTATTTTAAAAGCAAAAAAACATGCAGAACCAAAAAAGCCTCATATTCTTGTTCTTTTTTTTCCCCCATACAATTCATAGAGATGATAAAAATAGAGATAATACTAAAAATGTATTCAGAAATAACATTCCTAAAACCTTGTAACAGCCATCAACATTTTCATATTCTGAAGGTGCATACTGTTATGATTCCATTATATGAAGACTTTTTGTAATAGAAATACATGCATTTTGGCCATGCTAAAGTTGCTTTTAAATGCTGACAGTAATTCTCCCTGTGAGAATCCTTAGTATGTTCCAGGAAGGCTGTAAATCTTTCCTTCCCTCAAAGTGAAAACTGATAATTGCCACACTACCCTTGATCACCTGACCGTAAATTAATCACAAATTAAACTTTCCACCGTCTTTCAAACAACAAATTTCTGCACAATTTTTCTCACCCTCTAACTCTAACTAATCATCAGAAACTGCATGGGTCAGAATTTTGGCCAAATATTAAAATTCTAAATGAAATGATGTCATTGAAATTCTTACTAATGTAAGAGAATATATAGAGAATGTAGGTTTGAGTAAAATTTTGAATATGAAATATTTTAGTATAGGAAATTTTACCCATTTATTATTTAGTGAACAAAGTCTGGGGAAGGCTTACATGTAAGTGGAAGTTGCAAAACATATACCAGGTATTATATAATAATATATGTCAAAAGAATATTTTAATATTTTGTTATAATCTAATAATTATCTAGTGTTAAAGAGAATAGTTTGTTATGATGTAATATTACAATACTATCTCTAACAGATAGTAATAATAAAAGTATCTTATTATTGTATTTGAGAATGGAGTTTCCACTTCTGCTTTGGATACAATTAAATTTCACATTTTAAAAACTTAGTTAGGAAGTGGTTGAGAAAAAAATGGTAGAACTTGCCAAAAAGATAAATAAAATATTATTTTAAAATATGCAGTTGTTTCAAGAGATTTACCAGCATTTCTACACTTCTATTGCTTTGTGAGAACTGCCAGAAAACTTCAGCATACACATTTTGAAATGTATAGAAAACAAAAATACTAATTCCTGCAGAAAGCAGAGCTTTCCTTTGATGTGCTGCATTAACTATGGAACAGCAGGACACATGCATCATTTACTCCCTTTGAGGAATAGACATTTTAATTTCTATTTTTAAACAACACAGTGGCTCCTAAAGAATCATTCTAATGGAACATTTTCAAACATAGAAAGCTTTCACAGATTAACTTTGCAAAACTGAAGTACTGAAGCTCATCTGCAAACCACTAAAACAAGTTTTTGCATCTTAATTTATGCAGCATCAGATGTCATATAACAAGTTAAGCTAAAAATAAACAGAATGAAAGCAGAGAGGAGTGTTTTAACTGAAGAGCTTATTTTGATGTGGTATGGGGCACAAGAGTTTGGCAGTGAAACATCCCAGTACTTGAATTCCGCAGTTTTGCAGTGACTGTGACCTGCTGGAAGAAGGCAGGTGTTCCTGGGGAGCCAAGGGAAGGCAGCAGGGAAGGCAAGGTGTGTTAGTAGCGCAGCAGGGCAGGCGGGGTCTGTGCTGCCACGGACAGAGCGCTGCAATGCATCCCTGCCTCCTCCGCACCGTACGGACTCACAGCCAGAGCCAGGCACGCCAGGTGAGCGGACAGAGCACAGGGAGAAGAGACACACTGAGATAACAAACAGCTGACACACAGACACGGACAGCAAAACCAAAGCTCTGGAATCTTCCCCACCATGAGGCGCATGCCACCAACTGCCACCATGAGCCCTGGAGCAGGGAAGAGGTGGAGGGTGAAGGTGACAGGAAGCTGGGGAGCTGTGCAAGCTGGGATACGTGTGCCTTAGGATACCTGAAAGGGTTTTCAGGGATATCTGTGTACTGACATTTTCAGCCCATGTAGCAGCTGACAAAGGGCAGGGAGCCAAGACAATGAGAAGACTAAAATTGGTCCCTCCCACCTACATTGGCCAAATCTTGTTCTTCTGGATTCATTCTCAATTGCATTCAACCTTTGTGGGTGAGCAGGGATGGGAAAACACTTTGACCTCTTAAAATTCAAAACATCCCTTACAATCTTATGTATCAACTTGTCTAGAACAATACTAACTACTGAACAGGAAATAGGTGAATTCAATACTGCCATTCCAAAGGTCATATGAGCTATTTCTGTACAACATGCTTAGGGGCATGTGGAATATCCTGACTGAAGTATATTCTTAGCATTTCATTCCTCTTTTCCATGAGATTTTAGGTGTTTACTGAAAAAGATGTGAGCAGGGGTGATTTGCTGCACACCTGCTTGAGAGGCAGTTTTTTCCATCAGCAGTAGTTTATAAAAAATAAAAAATAGTGAGATATCATTTCATAATCAGAAACCAAATCACAATTGCATCCAGAGTTCACAATAATCAGGACTGTCTTAAGAGCTTATGAAGCAATAAATGGTTAATGTAATTAATATCTAAGTAACTGCAGAGGTTGAATCAAGCCCAAGGGCAGCTGACTGCAATATCTTCTACCTTCCTATCAGGTTAAACAAAAACTCTCATGTCCAGCTCTATACTTAGTGCTCTAAAACACTCTTGATCACTTGGACATGTAATTCTGCAGACCAGCTGCTTAAAAACCAGCAGCTCCTTAGAATGAGCCCTGTGCAGCTCAGTCTGAATAAATGACAATGTTTCCCCAGGTGATTCCAAAATCCCATTTGAAATAATTAACCTTGCCCATATAAAATAATGGGGTTTTCTTTTTTTTTGCTCTGGATGACTGAAATCACTCATAAATAAAGGGCAAATGATGATGTGAGATTTCAATAGGACAACTGGGAGGAGAAAGCCAGTGAGAGTCTCCTAATTAATACCCCATGCTTTGTCTGGGGAAGAGACACACGGCTGCTGGCTCTGAGGAGGTTGCTTGTCCCTGTATCAGCTCTCCAATAAAAATGGACTGAGCCCACTAGAGCTTCCACAGGGCATACTGTGACTGGCATGGCCATTTAGGGGTCAGGGGACTGAAAGGCTCAGCTGAGTCCAGACTTCATTTCCTTTTGCTGTGCATCACATGTGTTGTGCATCACCTTGTGTCGTGTAAGGTCGGACCAACTAACAGGCTTGTTCCCTAAAAACCACCAGTTTCATCAGCTTTTTCTTGTATGATGTAGGCAGGTTATACAGGAGACTAAAGGAAACTGTATTTCTGCCTCCTACTGTCACTAACACCAGCTGTTCTTTAGTCTGATACCATAGAAAACAGTCTACATAAAACAAACACACAAAAAATCCCCAAAAGCAAGCAAGGAAGAAAAATCCCCTGCAGGGACAATATCATATTCAGGGAACAGAAAGACTCACCCTGGTTTTGGCATCGATCTGCCCTCCGCGATCCAACAAGAGCTTCACCATGTTTGTGTTTCCCCTTTTGGAAGCCACATGCAGTGGGGTGATTCCATTCTACACCATGAAAAGAACAAACAATGAGCTGGATGGATCTGAAGGTGTACAATGGGGGTGAATTTGGGTTTGGATCACAAAAAATGAGACCATCACATTGTAGAGAATAAACAAGAATGTACTGGAGCATCAGAGCTAGGCACACACCATACAAGCTAGAGTTAGTAGTTCTTTCCTAAGCAAGATTCCTTCTCCACTGCTCTGGGGTCCTTGAATAAAGGAAGCAGCGCATCTGCCCAAGCAGCAAACATTGCAGCCCCAGGGCCAGACAAATGCACAAACATATATCAGAGTCCCAATGAGCCAATAGTCACAAAACACCAATGCATTTCCATCACTGCAACGTACACAGAGGACACAAATGCGTCACTCCTACACAAAGGAACCTTCTTGTGTAGTGCCAAGAGCATAAAGGAGTGGTAGGCTGTGTAGGCTGTGTAGGCTGAAAGTCCTTGAAAACACTTTGGGTGAGGCAAGAGGTAATATTAGCAGCTACTCCAGATTGGAAACAGGAGGGAGTCAGTCTGGAAGGCAGAACCCTGAATTCAAAATGTCTGGCAAAACTAAGCAGCAAACTTCTGACCTGGGAGCTGGGGTGAGATTACCAGAGGTTTTCACTTCAAACTATGTAAGGTGCCACAGCAAAGAGACTGTACAATGTAACGCTGCAGTTGTTTACTCTAAAAGAGTAGTGATGATTATTTAGTTCTTTTATTGTTGAATTTGTATAACAGCAATATTCTTTATTTTCTGGTTTTGAAATACAGTTATATGTGAAAACATCAAATTAAAATGGGGTAGCAAATATTGAATACCAAAAGAGCCAATCAATCCTACATCTATTTCCAGAGTACATCTAACAAACAGAAAAGCCAAAGGGAGCTGACACATTTTAAGAACACCAGCTTTCTGGAGCTGGCCAAAGGATCCTGCTTCCTCCAGCTGGGAATACTGGGAATACTGGCGGCTACTTCCAAGGCCTCTAGGGCACGGCACAGAGACAACCTTTCAGAACTACTGCCAAAAAGACATCTTTGATTCCAACAGAACTTCAGCATTACTTTGCCCCTCCCCTCACTCAGCTGTAGCCTAAGAGTTAGGAAAGAACCCTCCCATTTCTGTAGGCACCAGAAGCAGGCAGGTGAAGGGGTGAGTCCGTACCCTGGCTGTGAAGTCGACTGCGGCTCCGCGGTTCAGCAGCAGCGTGGCCACGTTGACATTGCCGTAGTGTGCGGCGATGTGCAGAGGGGTGAAGCCGCTCTACAAAGGGAAACAGCTCTCGTTACGGAAACCTTCTCGTAGGAGATCGCCAACTGAACTAGAACCTGAGTTTAAAATGCTGCCCAACCAATGCATCGTGGCAATTTTATTGAGACTGTGCCCACCTAATTTTAGAGCACAGCCTTTCAGGCAGAGAGGCCAGTTATCAGGTGGGAGATTATCAAAAGTGCTTCATTCTTTCATTCCCAATTCAATCCCCTGCATCACTGGCCAATAAGAGCAGTTTCCATCACAGAAAATATTAATATATTAGCCATCCTCAAAGAAAATAAAGCAACTTCCTTATTACCATTTGGAAGCAACATGGGTCTTTTAGGCTGCATCTATTTATTGGGGTTGGAAAAATGACCACAAAAGTTGTTGGATTCTTATTTTACTCCTCTTAGAAATAGAAATATGGAAAATATATTTCCTATCTGTTTGTTTTTTTGTTTGTTTCTGTTTTTTGAAAGCAGTAATTATTCAAAGTGTAATTAGAGAGTTTGGTTTACATGAGAAACTACTTAGTAACATAGTAAAAGAATCATAATTATTTATATTTATATACAATTTGGACTGCAAAGGATTTGAAGAAACTTCACAATCTATAAATCAAAAAACTCACATTTATTGTGTTTTGAGTACTAGAAGGTGAAACCTGCTCCAGCTATGAGATGTAGAATTGCTTGATGACAACAACATAAAAAAAAGATTAAATTTTCAGAAACTAGGACAGAGAGCAAGCTTTTATTCTCATAAGTAATTCAAGTAGAAATGGCCTTGCTTTTGAGGTTTCCCTGAAGAGCTTTACACTGATTTGATTGGATCCTGCTGGTAGTTATAAAAAGGGAGGAATACTTCTGGCTTCTTGACTACAGCATGCTCTCAGCTAGGTTTCCTTCCTCTCAGTATCCAAACCACCATTTTGGGCTACTCCTGGAACAAAGGAATGTGGGCACGTGCTGCCCTCCTTGAGCAGGTACCCCTTGCCATTTCCCTCAGGGAAGAACGTGCCCATGGAGCAGGTGCCCAGGGAAGCTGTCACCCTTCAGTTCACATCACTGCTGCCTCCTGGCAGCCTGCTCACATGTGCACGCAGCAAGAGGGAAGCACCTCCCCATGGGCATGTGCATCCATAATTCATTCCCTCCTCCAGCCACAAAACTCCTTTATTCAAAAGCAGGTATTGAAACAGCAACCCCATTCTTGGAAGTTGTTCTTTCTCCTAAAAGTGACAGTGATCTTTTGGGAAAGCCAATCAACTCCATGATTTTTAGTGGAAGTAAAGTCCATATAAGAAAAGTGTTATTTACTGCAGGTAAATTCTGAGTATGTTCTGTCTCCGAGGGCTTTGCAAAACTTTATGGAAAAGACTGTAATAGGAATGGTAAAAATAAGCAGATGCTCTGAACAAGTTTTTAATTTGGGGAATTTGATTACGCTTACTATTGTAAAAGACTAAAAACTAATTTTACCATTCTTCTGGCTGAGCCAGACACACTGACTTAGTTATGCCAAGTGAGTGCATTTTCATAATTAATGAAATGGAGCTAAAAAAGCATCTTTATCCTCTTAGCTCCATTACTCGCTTCAGACTCCTTTGGACTGATGTGAATTCTCAAAAATGTCCTTCAATACTGACACCAATAAAAAGAAATTCTAGGATAAAGGATGAATAAAATAAAAATAGGTTTTTGAGTCTCTATGCATTAAAAAAAGAGCCATATCTTCACTTTTATTGCTAAATAATTGAGAAATATTGGCAAAGAGCAGAGAAAATAATCATAAGGAACAGAAAGAGTAATTAAAAATTGTTGATCTCGGTACCTCAGTCGTCCTATTCACCATCATCTGATGCAGCATGGTTTGGGAAAAAGAGGAACAATATTAAAGACTGGCCACAAAACGAAGAACTATGTTGCTTTTTCTGAAATGAGTTATGGTGTTAATTATGGGGAAAGCCATTCAAGCATGCATTAACTTTAAACACAACCTATGTTCCCACGGGCATTAAACCAATATCCTATTTAACAGGGAAGCAGTGATTGTGCTTCCGTTCCAGTGGCTTCAGGTTTGCAAATAATGAGAAAAAGCTGGTTACCAAAGAAATGGGAGGCATAACTAAAAAGTAAAAAAATGAGCACTTTGTAATTACTGTATAGCTTAACACTGCAAACTTGAAGGCATTACTGGCGCTAGTGGTGGAGCAAGTTGTCCTTCCCCACCGGAGCAGTCCCGTTTCCCCAGGAGGACACAGGGATTGAAGGTGCTGTCCCTGGGCCTGAGCCCACCCCGTTACCTTGGACTGAACGTCAGCGTTGTGGTCATTCTGCAGCAGCAGCGCTGCCGATTTGGTGTCGTCCTTCCTGGCGGCGATGTGCAGCGCTGGCAGCCTCACCTTGCCCTTGGTGTCATTCTCCAGCAGGATGGCCACTGCCTGGTTGTGTCCCTGCTGCAGTGCCACAGCCAGAGGGGTGAAACCGTCCTGGGGGCAGGAAACAAAGGGTGCTCAGCACAGCCCGACAGCCTCGGGGAGCTGCACTGCGCCCTTCGTGCACACCAGCTCGGGAAGAACATTCCCAGCTGTTTTCCACCTCTGCACTCCATCTCCAGGGACATGAGAATGGAGGCACAACATTTTAACTCTTTCAAACATCTTCAAAAGGCTTCCAAACATTTGAAATGCTTTGAAAGATCCTTTACACTTCAAAGTGGTCTTTTTTAAGTCAGGTGCAAGAAAAGGATGATTCTACAGCATCTCTATTAATTACTTTGCATCTTAAAATGGGCCACAAAGCATATTTCAGCAATTTTTCGGAAAATTTACTGACCAGTGAACAGTGTAGGTGTGAAAAATACAGAGAGAATATGTTTCTGAATACCTCACATCTCTGCAAAAAGAAAGTGTATCAAATGTGTTTGCTACTGTTCCCATTCCAGGTTACGCATGAATCATGGGTCAAGAAATCCAGATCATGTTTAGGAACATTTTAAGGAGGGAAATATCATATTATTTATATTTTTTGGAAAAAGAAAAGCAGAAAATCAAGCTCTTTGCTTGTCATTCATAGCTTTAAATTTGTTTCTAAATTAGTTTACAATTGTCCTGCTCCTCCACATGTGCCTGGGATGGCCAGTGCTTTAAAATCCATGATAACACGAGAGCAGCTTGCTCTTCTGGCTGAAGTAGTATGGGCTACCAGGTATTTCCTTCTGAGTTCAAACTGAACCCTTGCTCTGGTCATGAATCCTCCCCAAGCACAGGTGTGCTGTAACCACATGAGAGACAGGACAGCATTGCTTTGGAATAGGAATATGGAAAGATGAGAGAAGAATAAAGGCCAAGTTAGGAAGGAATGAGAGCTAACATATGTTGAAAGAAACATCTGAGGAATTGCCAAGGCAATTTTTCCCCTCAGTAATCTAATAACTTTCTCTCCCTTTTGCGTCGAGCTGTGGGTAGGTGCGTTGTAACAGTGATACTGCTGTGGGTTCTGCTTGCAATAGAGATTAAATTCTGTACAGTGAATTAAAAAGGGGAGAACAGCTGACAAAACAGCTGAACTGTAAAGATTATTCTGAGATTGGGGCTACATAAGGTGTTGAAATGGCTTAATGCATTTGCCTTTTGCTTCTGGGAACATGAGAACAAATCCTGGATTAGAGACTCTGAAACTGAACTCATCCTTACTCTCCTATTTTATCTGCACATATATAAGTGTGAGAGGAAATGAAATGCATCCAAAGGCAGTGCAAGCTTCAAGGCTTCAAAGACAAGTTCATCCATTTGATTTGCACCATTTCATCTTGCACCCTTCTCTAACAGGACACAACTCTTTCTGCACTCCTGCTCATATTGCCTCTGGAAAGCATGGTGACCAAAGCTTGGAGACAGCTTTTCACTTCCTCATCTCCCATGAGGAGGGCCAATCTTTGATGCTAAAAAGCAGGACCTTCTCCCTGTATTTCAGCAGCATCCAGGCTGCCATTCCTCCTTACTGAATGTACCGTTTCTTCATTCTATTCACGAGATGAGCTCTGGGCACATATTAAAGCGATGCTGGCTCAGGCCTTCCTTCAGGAGCATTCACACAATTCTGGAAACTATCACCTCAACAAGACCTGAACCTGAAAGTGACCAGTTAAGCAGTAAAGAGGTCAAGAGCCTTTACTTTACAAGCTGCAGAGTGAAAACTGATCTTTCTGATAGCAGAAGATAAATTTGGAGTCAGGATCAGAGTAGGAATATATTTTTTTCTCCTCTCTGCCTTTTTTATAAAATCAGACTACAGTGTGAACTCTGTGGATGCCTGCATTCAAACAGAGGCCACATTAATTATAACCATCTTGCCCTTACAATTCCTGTAAACTGAATGATTTCCCCAGCAGCAGAAGTTACTGGGAGCTGGCTGCCAGCAGGTGACCTGGGCTGCAGCAGGGCTGGGCTCATGGAGAGCCCCAGGTCCTCCGGCTCCTTCACAAGGAGTGCGTTTCTGCCACATTGCCCGCCAATCATATGGATTTTGTATTTCAGAAAGCTGACATGCAATGTGATCGCCACATCTATGAGGGGATTATTTTATGAGCTGTCATCAAATAGTACAGTATCCACTGAGAGATGGGACAGTAAGACAGCTGTTAACACTGACAGGTTTGAAGGGAAGGAGAGAGAACACAAATGCACCAGCATTTCAAATTCATCTGCTCGTGAAGGCAATCCAGAAAGCGAATGTTTCTGGACAGGCTAGAGAAAACAGTATGAACAAAAGCTCTGGCCAAAGAGGAATTTTGCTATATCTACTTGTCATGGCACATCCACAGAACAAACCAGAAAATGACACACTTGCAGCACAGAGCCTGTTCACTCACTCCCTTGGCTGGAAAAAAGAAGATTTGGCATAAAGAGGAAACAGAATGTGCATAGCCCTGATGACCAAGGACACTTAGGTGTCTCCTGCTTGCACAGGAGTTACTGCAGGTTTACAATCCACATCCCCACCTAATACCAGCCTTCTGTCTATTTACACCCACGTGGTCCAGCAGTAGAAATAAAGTGTGGGTGGAGAAAACAGCCTGCCAAGCTCATTGATGCAATCCTTGTTAGCCATTTGGTTTCCAACTTACACTGGTCACAGCCAATAACGATACTCAAAAGTTACACCAAGTCACAGGAGAGCCTCAGAATCAGCGTAACTTAGGGGAACAGAAGCCAAAGCCTGGAGCAGGTGACCTCCTAAATGGTTCTGTGAACCCAGCACCACAGAGAGCCTCCCCACTTCTGAATTCTGCTAAAATCCCCAAGATCCAGGTGCTGGGTTAATACACTGAGAGGTCTTTTCCAACCTAAACAACTCCATGATTCTAAAAGGAAGCTTGCTAACAACTACCTGTTGATGACAACTGACACAGACAAACCCTCTGGGCACAGCTCACACATTTCTGACTTCAAGTGATCTGAACACAGAGGCAAAGAAAAACGTGGGAAAACCCCCTCACCTCGGTAGCTGTGCTTTGGTTGGCTCCATTCTCCAGGAGATATTTCACCACCTCAATGTGGTTCTCTTGAGCTGCCATGTACAAAGGAGTAAAGCCATTCTAGAGAGGACACAGGAGAAAATAGTGTCATTTGGAAATGATATGCACCAACAATAATGAACCACAAACGGACACACAGCTAAAAATGCATTTGTGTTCTTGTAGCTGAATGTAAGAAGAACAGCCTTGTATTTTTTTCCTTAATACAGTCATGTTCAATGCCATTTAAACCCACAGAAGTCTCCAAGCTTTCACACTCATTTTCTTCTGACATATTTTAAGGAAGCAATGGACACACTAATTATTAATACTGCTCAAGGATGTAAAGTTGGCAATAAAGTTTTATGAAAGCTGACAGGAAAGCAAGAGTTTTCTCCATTTATTAAATTTACTTCTCGGAAGACATCATCCCCTGGAGCCCACGCAGTCCATACCTTCTGACAAGCTCAGTAGAGATGGCAAAGGCTTGACATAGTACGTAAAATTTTTTCATACATAAAACATTGCAAAGCATCCAGCATAAAGGAACTCAGCCTGGCAAAGGAACAACTGCATTTCTGACCATACAGCAGGTACATTTATCATTTAATTAAAAACATACAATAAAATTACCTACGTTTATTAAAAGAACTTGCTCTGAATAAAACATAATTTAAAAAAATTATTCTAAATCAGTCAACTTGGAGTAGAAACATGACTTCTTTCTTCACAATAAATTATTTAAATGCAAACAATTTCAATTAATTACCTACAAATTCTTGATGAAAGAAAGGCATGGAAGTGAGTTGTCTACCTGCTCAATAATTTATTTCTAATATGACCTTAGAAAATTCTTGAATATTCTGTAGATTACTATGTAACATAAGAGGACATAATCACCTATACTTCTGGCTTGAAATGTTACTTTTAACTTGAAAATAAACTATAAAAAACAGACTTCAAACATGCAATTTATTTGGTTTTTTATTATCCTGTGTGCTGTCACACTGAATGACAGCACTGTGCATTCACACAAGCAAACAGAATTAATGCAAATATGATGATAACCAAAAACCTTGTTTCAGAGAAGCCAATATTATTCTTCCTAGAAAACCTGCTGTGGAAACATTCCAATAATTTCCTATTTAAATGAAATCTCATTTTTCAGTCACTGGATAATACAAAGATAGTAGAACTGATTCTACAACCCCCCTCTGTGTTTACAAATGCAGAGAACTGTTCAGGCAATAAACATAATTAATTATGTGGATGTCATATAATATCTGTCATAAAAACTGTGGCAAATATTTTAATACTTCTCTGCACAATATTCTGGCATTTCCATTGACAATCTCGGGACACAGAATTAAAAAATGGCACCCAGAGAGCGTTTAACAGCAGTTCAGTGCCAAAACTGGGGGGATGTATTTTGAGTGGCTTTGCACAGGAATCAGTTACTACCCAATATTCTCAGAAATTATCCAATTGATTGACTCTTATTATAGTCACAGATAGTATGAACAACATAGTCTGCAAGTCCATCAACTAAGGATCAACATTTGAAACCGTGGTCAAAAGACCTGGAAAGGTAATTTAGTAGGGACAAACACAAGTTTCTGTACTACTGTCAAAAAAATAAACTACACACACAGGGAATGACAAGTCAGAGAAGAATTCTGCAGAAAAGTGTGACCTGAAGGTCACAGCAGTCTCCCAGAGACTGGTCACTGGTCAAGGAGCTCATTCTGCTGTAATAAAGAAAACCCTTGCACTGGCATAAAAATGCATCTCCTTAGAGAAGCTATCCTCCTTTCAGAAAAGGCTAATAAATGCTGCTGTTCCGGCTGGAAAGGGTAGAGGGAAGGAAAACAGTCTTTAAAGGGGAGGGGAAAGGTCTGTTCTGCATGATCATGATGACCAAAACAAAAAAGCAGCGTTTTCAAGGCTGCTGGAGGGAAAATTCAGGTTAAACATCAAGAAAAGCCTCTTAATGACAAGGTCAGGGTGACGGGCAGCTTTTCCTCCTCCCAAATCGCTGCTAAAACCAGGCAGCAAACTGGATGGATGCAGAGCTCATGCCTCTAGGGCAGGAGCTGGGGAGTCAGGGACCTCTGGTCTCCCAGCTGCTCCTCAGACAGCTCTCACAGGGAGAGGGAGATAAGAGATCCCATCATTACATAAAATAAACAAAGGCTGTTCACCGAGTAACTGGGAAGGTGCAGGGGATTGCCAAGCAGAGGTATGAGCTGGCAGAGAGAATTAGGAACAGATTGAGTTCTTTTCCATTGCAGTTGTAGGGAACAGCAAAGAGGAACCTGCAGGTAACCAAGCTGGCTCATTGTTCCAGCTCTCCTCCCCACTCCGGAAAGATCCAGCACAGCAAACTATGAGGGATAAGTCATAGTGATTTTCCACTCACCTCATCAGCATTTTAATGGTAAAGTCTAATCTTTCAAATGTAATACATGCCATTTGTAAAATCCTTCTAGCTCAGAATATCACAAGGATCACACCCACTGAATTGGGTGAATACAACAGTTTTCAAGCCACAGTAAATCAATTTACTTAAAAGCTTTGAAGAATCTAATTTTTTTAATCAACTCATGTCCCTGGTTCTAGAACAGAACTGGGACAATAAATCCCGGATTAGGAGACTATAAACAACGCGTACATGACTTCATGACCTTTTAATACCAAGAAATACTAAATGTTTTTCTACACAGAGATCCAGGAGAGTGTCCATTCTATCATACCTATGCTAGAATAACACCTAAAACTACAGCAATTAGGAGAAAGAAAATTCTTGCACATAAAGTCATAGCATCTTTTTTTTTCTTCAGACTTTATTTATAGTCTCAAACTACTGTATATATTTTGTTGAAATCTGGCTCATTTTGGGAATTACAACATGCTAAGAGCTATGTGCAAAACTGCCTTTACCACACATGCTGGAAAAAATTCCCCTGAATTTCTCCCTCTGGCAAGGTCAAGCCTGACTTTGTCTGCTTTCTCAGTCTGCTTTCAGTGAAGCTCTGGTTTCAGAGCTTCTAATTGCAGTGTCCCCAACTGCAACAGTCCTGGCCCCAGGCCAGGAAACTCCTATTTTAGGATTCCCAATATGCCTCCTCTCCTTGGCAGAGCTGTACTCAGTGGGATTATGTGCTAGCCCTGCTGGAGCTCTTCCTCCTTCCCTGGCCACTGGACCCCAGGTGTTCCATCCTCCTCTCACCCCACATCGTTTCTGTGATTGTCTGTCTCTCTATTCTGTTTCTAGAGGTATGTCGAAGCTCAAAATCCCATAGCTCCCCAAACTAAAGAAAACATTTTCCCTTTTTTTCACTGTCTCAAAGCGTCTCCTGCTGCATCCATGACATACTAGGAAATGATTCCCCATGGCCACACTGCAAAGGAGACTGACCTCTCCCCTTGGCATATGGAATAGGACTCAGCAAGTTTATTGGGCCAGTGGTGGGCACTTTTTATTTCAATACATTTCCCTTCAGTTTATGATCCCATACCATCCAGAATTAAAGGAAAAATATCGACTGTGACCTGGAAAAGGAGAAATGCCAGATGTACATTTTCCTTTCCTGTAAAGCCCAGCTGTGTGATCATGTTCTGTCTGTATGTTTAGATTTGGTGCATCATCTGAAAAATCAAAATTAATTGTGTAATGATATATAACGTTTATTTCCCAACAATGGTTTCATCAGAGTATTCCTGGTAAGGATAGAATACTCCGATTTCATTACCCCCACAAATGTGTACCGCAAGATGTTTACTGCTATAATATAAAGTCAGAATGAGAAATTATCATTAAACGGCGTATATTTCATACTCCATTCTTTCTACTACATTCACTGATTCACTGGCTAATTGGAGAAAATGAGTAGCTCTCAAATGATTCTTCAAGCTATTAATGTAAATTGGTAATTCTATATACGACTCAAAATTTGTATCATTAAATTGTCCCCAAGCCCTAATGAAGACAGGCTGAAGAAGCAGAGGATTATTAGAGCATTGAGAAAATCATGCAGTTCTGTAGCTTGGTGGAGGTTATTTCATGGCAGGTTTTCAAAGAACCAAGGTTCCTCTTTGCATGCAGTACTGAACAGTTAGCTGTGGACTTCAGTGTCCATATACCTACAATAGGCATATACCTTATGTCCACATATACATATAAATATATATATATTTCATACTAATAAGAAAAAGAGAGAAAAGATAATCTCTACATTCTACCTATTTGAAGAGGATTTAACAGAGTTAACAACATATCCTTTGACTAAATAGTTACTGTAAACACAGATGAATATACTATTTTATAGGCCTCCAGGAACTGTTTAAGACTGTATTGGATGACAGACATGATCAGGGAACAGAAGAAAACTGACACCTGATGCAATTGTTTACATACAAATGCTCATTTCTATGTAGTTTTACTCAATGGAAAGATATTGACATGAAAGATAAGACATGAGTGAGATAAGCTTAGATTACTCATCAAAGAGCTCACACATTAGAAAACATGTATGTCATGATCCTGTGCTAAAATGTTTTATGCAGTAAGACTGTGATCATTTGGGGACCTTCAAGTTCAAGACCTGTTTCAGAATTTTTTCTGTTCTTCAGAATACTTCTCAACTTCAACAACGACAGAAAGTTCCTGATCTAAACCTTTGTTCAGTGACAATCTTGCTGTTTCCCCCATTTTCCAGTAGTATCAGTCTAAACCATGACACCTATGGCTCACCTTAACAGTTCTACCGGCAGCCACTGCTTCCCTCATCCCAACTGCCAGGAATCTCTACAGGAGAGGAAATTCCTCCAGCAAAGGTTATTCTCCCTCAGACAGGAGAACATTATTCAGGGAAGGAAAAGAACAGAAGCAGAAACTGAGTGTGACTTTTTACTGTCACAGGTCACCCAGAGAGGCTGCGGAGGCTCCATGTTTGGAAGTACTCAAAAACCAGGACACATTCCTGGGCAGCCAGCTGTGGTTGACCTTGCTTGAGTAGAAGAGGAGACAAGATGAGCCCCAGAGGTGTCTTCCATCCACAGCCTTTTGTGACTCAGTGAAAAATCCTCCAACAATCCAAGCAATAAATGAACTATAATCAATGAAATATGAGGGTGTCAAATAAATGCAATCTGCAAGCTAAATTCAAAGTACACTTCTTGATAGAACCATCAATATCACAATTCTGGGAACTTTGCTCAGTGCATTATGCTCAGAGCATTACTTTCAGCCAGCCTATAAATAAACTCTCCATAAGAAGATTATATCAGAACAAGAGACATTCTCTGTATAAAAGGGTGAATTAAGGATAGACCAAGGTATCTATGTTAATTTTTTGAAGTCTTTTTTTTGTTGGTCTTAGCTTACATCAAAGTCCAGGATTTTAACATAGCAGTGACTTTAACAATTACTCGCCTTCATATTTATTTTCCATTAAAATACACTTTCTAAGAAACAGATAATCCATACTCTTTTCTCTTTTAAAAAAATCTCATAAATATTTGATCTATGACATCTCTATTTATAGTCAGTCTAAAAGCAACTGTGAAATTTATGAAGATAAGGGTATAAGATAAAGGCATAAGATAAAGGGAAATTTATATAATTTAATTTTAAGATACCTAAGGAATATCACTTTGCCCTACAGTCAACAGAAAGTGGTCTACTTTGAAGAAAGACTGGGCATATTCAAATCAAGAGCTCCTATATCCACAAAACAAGAGATTGAATAAAAACACCTTTTAGACACATCCACAGCCAAATGAAATGCTGTGGATTTCTGATGAAAGCTCCACGTGTTTTCAGAGCAGAATCTTTCCTCCATGCTTCCAAGTGAGCAGTACATTATTCACTTGCTTGGGCTATCATTTCCTTTTATAACAAAACTGGAAAGTGCGAGTAAGGATGAAACAGAGATCAGATGAAAGTATCTGTGCACACAGAAATGCTGGATGTAGACTGGTACATCCCTAAGGGGAAAGCAGGCTACTATATTCTGACCAGAAAGTGTCAGCCAATTGGTTGGGTGACTATTCCTGCATCCATCATACATGGCAGATGCTGAAGCCTACAGAAACAAGAGAAGAACTACTGGACTTAGGGAGGGTGGTCCAAACAGTTAAACAAGAAAAATAAATAGAGTTATTTACTTGAGACCACAGAGTATACATTAACTTGTAATAAATATTTCTTTTTTAAAGTGTCTCAAAAGCCTATGCTGAAAATAGCACCACCCCTTCAGCTGTCCCACTAATTCCCTAGTAATATAAATAGTGTTTGCCACTGTATACTTACACCATGGCAATAATGACAAAGCCTATGGATAAATGATGCTGCCTAGGCTGTGATAAACTTGGCAAGTTCATTCATGAGGGATCACCCAGGACTCCAAGAGCAGCACTACGTATGAGACACCTGTTGCCTCCCCACTGCAAGGCCCCTCTCTTGGGAAGTGTGAGTTGAAGTCACTTCTGAGCCCAGATGCTGAATTTAAAGGGCACAAATATTCTATTTCAGCAGCTACAAATATCACAGTTTTTCCCTCAAGAACAGCAAAGTAATAACAGGGTCCAAAACACAGCCAGGAAGAAATCAAGATGTTCTATACTCTGGAAATGGCATTCTTACACTGAGGGAGTCTGTAATAGAAACGGAGCTGATGAAGAACAATGGGATGAGAACAGATTGGTCACGTACAAGAAAACACCACCTTGGTACTGGGCATAGGTGAGGGCTCATAGGCTTAGTCAGGGAAGAGTCTCAGATTTGAATCAGGGCACTCATCCAAAGCTGCATTTGGGGTTTGCCTTCTGAAACATGGTTATGGAAAACCAGTCCTGAAAACATCCACTTATTCTGTGTGGCTGAGGGCTTCAAGGAAGACAATATTGCACTAAAACCAAAAATAAGGTGCTCCTTTTTATTCAGTTGTGGCTCAGTCATCCCCACACTCATAAATATAGATGGCCAACGTTCGCACTGCCTGGTTCTCACAGTCACCACTGTGTCCCCCAGCAGGGGAGAAATATGGAGTGTTGGTCTGCTGGGCCCTTACGCTTCTGATTGGCAAGCTGATTTCCTGCAGCCTCCTAGAGGTAATATGTTCCAAGAATAAGTATTATCGATATTATCGACTGAAAAAAACACTTCTTGTTACAATCAGAACCTTTCCATCTGGACCATTCATCCTTTCATAGCAGTAAATTCAAAGAATTTACTAAGACATATACTGTAAATATTTTCAGTTTGTTTCCAGTCTTTGTTGAAATATTTGGGGTTTTTTGTTCTTCTTAATGTATTACTTTTGTTTACATCTCTCAAAATCCATATAATTCTCCAGAAGGCATTTCTTCCCTTTTTTTTCCCCTCCAGAGAAAAAATAATAGGCCTGCCCCTTTATTACATTTGCAATGACCAGCTGGGGATAAATTACTCTTCTTGATGTACAGCTGCTAAAAATCTGCCTCTCTAAATATGTTGATATAAAAGAAGAAAGTCCAGTTGATGGAATTAAAACCTTTTGTCATAATGGAGTAGCAAATACTCTGCAAAATGTGCTCCATTGCAAAGGCTAGATTATCCTTACAACCCATGGGGGAAGCAATCCCTGGTAAAGCAAATCCTAGGGCATCCTGACAGAGACAAGCTGATCACTTCTCTGAGAACCACCTAAATCCTCCCTTTGCTTTTGTGGTAACATGGAACGTGGACACTCCTGGAGCACTTATCACTCCTTTTGGGAGCACGCATCAGGGTTGGAAATGTGCTGCTCTAAGGATTGCTTCCATCTGATGAGAAGTCTGGATAAGAATGCTCGAGCAGTCACAATAGCCTCTGCTGTATGTTCACCTAGGAAGTGGTGACCATAACAGGGGCAAACTTAAGCAAAAATATTTCTTGGCTAATGTGTTCTCAATGCGCTTAGAGCAGGATGTCGAGGAAAAGAAACCGGAGAGCTTTTAAATAACAAAATCAGCTTGGGGGAGGACTGATTTATCTAATCCTTGCTCTCTGTATCTGGGTCACTTTAAATAATCTGATGATTAAAAGGTAGCTATTCCTTTCATAAGGGCCACTATACAAAGCAGTGGCCAAAGCATAACCTGCACTAATGGGGAACACGTTCCATTGTAAACTCAGTGGCAGCAATTTTAAAATTCAAGGGAATCACTTCTTTCTTAGGTGACTCCAGGGTACAACAGTTCCTTACAGTTCCCAAACACGAGCATTGTATTTCCTCATTTTGCCTACTACTTTTCAGCTTTGTACCTCAATCACTTGGCATTTGTCAAAGTGCCTCACCCTAAGAGGTGCAACTCTCCACAGGAGGCTTTTCTTGACCTTGTCTGGAATGGAAAAATGCCAGGATGTACCCATTCCCTAAGGAAAGCATGGTCAGGACAGGTCAGCATCATTGCTGCAGGTACACTCAGTTATGAGGATTGCTGCAGTCAGACTTGAAGAAAAGCAACAGGCACAAAGAGTTGTTTATCAAAGGAAAGGGTTGGACTGACTAAATTTGTGATATTTCTTCCACCTGGAAAATTTCAAGAACTCACATAAGAATTCCTAACACGTCAAAAATGAATATATCATTTAAGAGGAAGAGCACAAAAAATAGTTAGTTCTGTAATGCACAAGCAACAACTAAGTCTAGGTTTGGGATAAAGAGATTGTGCAGCTGAGGAAGAAGGGTAACACAGGACTCAGTGAAAGTGCGTGATGGGGGCATAGGCAGATGCGGAAGAAGCGAGTGGCAAATTCCACTTCCCTGGGCCTGCTTGATGGAGCATTCCAATGCTCCCTGAAGACTGTGCCTGCATTTCCCCTGGAATTCAGAAGTACCTAGAGGATCACCCACCCAAGTGAATACATAGTTCAGAATGTATGACATCAATCCATGGGATGGATCCTGCTCTACTCTTCAAGGAAACACTAAGCTCAAAGGAACAGCTTGGAACATCCCAGTGGATCTGTTACCTACTGTGCATTCTCATTCACATCATCCCTGTATTATCAACAAGTGCAGCCTGGTCACATCTACACAGGACTAAAATTGTGGTCAAATCAAGGAGAGAAATTGCAGAAATCAAGTTTTCACCTGATGATACCTGTCTAGATCTGCTCACTGAATTATGTGTGAAGCAAGCAAAGGGCTTATAGATACTCATTATATAAATACATTTATTATTTAATATTTGTAGCAGAAGGCACTTCTAACTGAGCCAAAAAATTCCACACTTATCCAGTTCTAGGTGGAAATGGGCCAGCAAAGAGCAGCATCTTGTAGATCTTTGGCCATTCTAGGTGTGCCCTCGTCCCAGCCTTGGCCTGAAACACACTCCAGGAAGATGTGAGCTCTCACACAGCACACACGCAACTGGAAGTGGAGTCACTCAATTAGTAATCACTGTGCAATTAGGCTTTGCATCAAAATAGAAATTACTTCTCTAAAAATAGCAGTGATGACATGTCAGCTCAAAAGAACAGAGCTTTTAAAAGAGGGAGATGAACAAAATAACAGCTCTAAAGGCCAACATAAAAATGAAGGGCAAAGCAAAGTAATCTAATAGAAACCCAAAATCTATAAAATCAGAGGCCAGAATGCTTAAGCCTCAGATAGCACAGATGGAGTTTGTAAACCCAGTGGTTACAGCAGGTTTAATACCATTTCCTGAGATAATTCTGTTATTTCACTGTTGCAAGAAACTGGAAAATGAGTGTGGTGTTTCAGATGTCATTTCTTGTAAGTTTTGATAAAAGCCAGTGCTTTTATGCAATTTAATGGAGAAAATTAAAGAAAAAACAATCAACTGACCAAGTCTGAGTTGCCACTACTCCTTAATCTACCAGAGAAGAAATTTTGCCACTATGGGAAATTGTCATCACTGAAAACAAAAATGACCTTGACAGATACTGAATTCTTTAAAGAGGAAGTGATGCAGCAACCAGAGTAACTCTCCTGGCACTAAATCACTACCAGCAAATGGCATTTCACAGGGGCCTAAAAAAACCAAAGTGTGAAATAACAGAGGTACCGAGGAGAAGATGCAGTATACCCTCAACAGCAACAACTGCTGCTAAAAGATTTAAGGGTGACAATATGGCACCTATTTCTAAAAACAGAATTGAAGGGAAATACAAAAATTAGACGTTGAGCATTTATATAACTCACTCATTGACTAAGTTATAATTTCTCACTTTTGTATTCCATTTTACCTTTGATTTGCATTTTCGTTCATTTCTCACTTTCTCAATTAAGCTCTTTCCTGATACATTTTTCTTCTCCTTTTTTTCATCAGTGACATTTTTCTAGACAAGAAAACCTGAGCTTTTGAGAACTCAAGCACTGTTCAGTCATTATTTTGCTTTTTTCCTACCTAACTTCTTTTTATTTTTTGACCAGCTGTAGTTAGGTATGTTTGAACCTTGCTTCATCTGTTATCATAAACCACCTGTTTATTCTTTATTAATTTTGGAGTTCCTTGTTTTCTCTCTGTAACATTTATTTTGTATGATGTGATTCTTGACACATCAATGCAACCTCAAGCAGAAAGGCAGCGTTCATCAGCTTCATTCCATTCATGGAGCATAAAAAAGTTACTTTATAATTAAGGCACACCTTCCAGTGGAATGTCTCCTGTGGCAGTAGCAGCAAAAGCCTCTGGACCTCAGCAACATCTCCTGCCTGAAGCAGCTGTTACCCACCTTATCCATCTCATCTGGGAAAGGTCAGCAGGCCACAGAGACACAACCCAAAGGCCCCAAGGCTGGATGACACCACACTAAGGACTCCTGCTCCCAGTCAAGTCAACAGGACTTGTCTAATTAAGACAACAAGGCACAAAGGCAGGACATCTGTATCCCGGCAGTTCCCATCCATCCTGCCTGCAGGCGACCAGTGAGCAGTAATGGGGAAAATGTCCTCCATCAGATTAACTCAATTAAGTCAAGTAGCAAATGCCTGTTAACAGCTCTGTGTACTTTACACAAAGCATCCAGTGCTAACAAGAAATGTCTTTAAAACTAGAATACTATAAAAGGCAATACCTGGGAACACATTTTCCAATTCTAAAGGATTTTCTTTTTTTAATTTAGAAAATCTCATTTATTTTTTAAGCATAAGGAAAAACCTTTAGGAAGACTTTTTGAGGAATGATGCTTCATCAAATATTATTTGTAACAATTATTTCTCTTACCATGCTCAAAACATTAAACACTTTCTTTATCTTCTGATACTTGAAAAGGCTGATAAATATAAGAAGAAATCATCCAGCTTGTTCATTATGAAAGGAGTTTGCTAAATTTTTGAACAAAGGAACTACATTTCTTATCTTTAATGGGAATAGAGCATGGGGAGCAACCGACCATCAGCTGCCCTGAGAGAGCTGTTCCATCATTTTCAGACAAAAAGCATAATAAAGAATACATTTTTAAAATCTTGGAGTCAGGCAACTTAAAGTATTTTTCAGTTTCTTTATCTTATCTTAAAATGTGCTAAAGGAACAGACAAACACTCATTTTGTAAAGTCCTTTATTCATCTCCTGCTCTCTACTTACCTTACACTGTCCATGGTGTATTTGTAACAACAACAGGAAACCCTACAGGTCTCAATTTCCCAGGTCTGGGCAAGCAAGGTGTGGAGCTAGTGCTAGGAACTCTTTTTTTTTTTTTTTTTTTTTNTGAGGATGTCACCAGAAAGATGCAGTTTCTTTATCATCTTTACCATGTGTTATATAATTAAGGTAGCATTTACAAACATGAATCAAATTATTTATTTGATAAACGGTTCTTAATCCAAATCAAAGGAAATCATAGGTGAAGGACACCACCCTGTCCTCTGGTGTGTTTTGGAAGACCAGACAAGTTTAATGCCAGTGAAAATAAAAGGGCAGATTTTACTGTTGGTCTTCCTGCCAGGACAAGGTGATTTTTCCCAGTTCAAATGTACATCACAAGCTTTTGACTGAAATTCTTTCTGAGCACATAAGGAAGGAGTTTGGAAGCCTGCAGTAAATTATCTGCAAACTTTTAGCCAAAAAATAACCATATAGAGCATATAGTACAAATCAAGCCCTTGAGAAACTATCCTCTCTTTACTGCTCACTGAATTCCACTCAAATACAATACTATGACACTTTGGAATCTTTTAGGAAATCCTAGCATGCTTCTATAAATTGTTTCAGAAATTTTTCCATCACCAACAATAACAGTTCCTGTATCACACAACGAGTATATAATGACTTCAATTCAGTATTTACTTTTATTCTTATGAGACCATGCCTCAATTTGCTTGATTTGTCAGGTTTGGATGTTTACAAGCAGTGTTTAATATCTCAGATCTTATAAGAGGTCAGCAAATAACTTTTACAAGTGAGAAGGGAAAAGAGCTTCATACCTGAGATTGTGCATTAATATTGGCTCCTTCCTTCACCAGAACTTTGACAACTTCAGCTTGTCCTGCTAAGGATGCGATGTGCAGGGCTGTATTCCCTTTCTGTTAGAGGGAGGGGGAAATGTGAGTTATTACCCTTCTTCAGGAATCATTTCCACCAACAGTTTTTTTTACAGCATTCATGTGCATGTGCCTGCTCGTGGAAAGGCTAAAGGAAAAGCAATTTATCCCACAGGTGTTTTTTCCATTGTGCCCATGGTGAAAAGACTCTGGATATGATAAAGTGATTAAGTCAGTTACTGATTTTCACAGATTTGAAAAAATCTACTACTTGGAGCTCTACTAATTCTCCCTAAAATAAGGAGGACCTCTCACAGAAAATAAGAAAAACTTGGCATTCCTAAAAACTTCTAGTGTTTCCCCTCTAATATACTACAAATTACATTTTCCTCTTCATTTACTACCAGTGAGCTTCAGCAAAGACAACAGAAATAAGAGTTTAAATATCAGTGCAGTATTTATATTATTCTCTTGGTTTGTACTTTCTGGGGTTTTGTCTATATTTCTCATGTGTGTTGAATAAACTTAGAGACATGCATCAATTACCTTAGTGGCAGAATCCACAGCCGAGCCTCTTTCCAACAGTTCCTGTACCAGTCCCACGTGGCCTTCTTTGGCTGCCAGGTGCAGAGCATTGAGCCCATTCTGCAAGCACAAGGGCCAGATCCATTACAAATATCAGATGCACATTCCTACCTCACCCTGGGATAAGGAGAAGATTAGGAGCTGGAATGCTGTCACATCTCTTAGCTGACTGTCTGCATAAGTCAGATACTTTGGACTTGGCTATCTAAGCTGAGTCTCTGTGGGACAAACTTCTCCAATAACATTTTTCTCATAGTAACAAATACATCAAAACCAACTCTATTTTGTGACTATCCAGAAAAGATTCCTTATTTTCTGATAACTTCCCATTACCACAGACTACTACCTTGGCCATCTCCATGGAGCCCACTATTTCAAAACTTGAATGTATTTCTTCCTCACTTTACTGTAACCTTATCCAGCCCTGCTGAGGTTTTATCAATACTGACAAATCAAATCAAATTTACACAGGATGTGCCAACTTAATCAGGGTTATTCCATGCTGATGTAGCCACCCTGAACCCTGGCCTCTGCTCTGGGATAACTGGTATCAAATAGAAACCCAAAAGCACAAATAGCCCAAAATGGCTGCTGATCACTTCTGACTTGCAACCTGATCCTTGATCTGGCACTTCTGCTGGTGTCTGATGAGCAAGTCTTCACTAAACTTCGAGGTTTTGCAATCTCAGTCAAAAAGGAAAAGAAAATTAATTAAATAAAAGCTAGGATTCCTGAAAAGGTAACCCAAGAAAGTCAGCATCTAAATCCTCTCCACATTAAACAGAAACAGGATACTTTATCTCATATAAATTCCTCCCATGGAAACTTGATCTTCTTCCTAGTATCCCACTTCCATCCAAGAAAAAAATTCAGTTGCAGTCTATTGTAGTTGAATTTCCAACCCGTTTTTCACAATCCAAAGGTATTTTTCATGATACATCAGGCAGGTGACAGCAACAAATACTGCCATTGCCGCCAGCATTCTCCTCATTTCCATATTGCAGGCATCAGGAGCAACACTCAGGTGTTTGAAAAACCAGACACAAATTCAGCTGTGTAATTTTTATCATTTTGTTGTCTCTGAGCAGTTCAGAGACGTTTCAATTGTGAAATAAACAGACAACTTTCTGGCTTTTATTTGTCCATCCACAGAGGCAGTTGGAGGCTGTAATTCCCAGTGGGATTTTAAAGCACTTAGCACTTCCCAGGAGGTATTTGATGGGAGTGGGTCCAATGGCTCCAGATACAGCAATCCAAATGCATTTCTGCACTAACTCCATTTCATTCCACATCCATGTAAAGCAGCACAGGCAGATTTTGTGGTCAAACTGAGAAGTGGAACAGAAAAACAAAGGAACTAAAAGAAGACCACAGTCATAGGCTGCCAAAAGCAGAGGAGCACCCTTCTGCAGCCTGGTAGTTAGGAAATGTTAATGAGAAATGTGGTTTCAAACCACATTCTGTGGGAAAAGCTACACCATCAGAACATCCTTATTCCACAGGAAACACTCTTACCAAAGAGCTGCAGAGCCCAGGAGCAGCAGCAGTGCCATGCCCTGGTCAAGGAGAAATCCTTAGCCAAAAACACGTGGTGAGGTTGACCATAATCATCAGGATGAAGAACACTGCACGTGTCAGGGAATATTTTGCTGAACATGTTTCAGAAAACTCTGATGTTTCTTGGCTTTTAATCTCAGCTGAGCATCAACTAACCACAATTACTGCCTACAGTGGCTGAGAGCTTTGAACTGGTATTTTGTGGGGAAACACACAGTGTTCTCCTCACTGTTTAAGAACAAAGACCTGTTCTTGTATCTGATCTCGCAGATTCTGTCATCAACACTTTCTATAGGAACCTGAAGGGCAACTTCTCCTCTTCACAGTGTACACAGCTGATGTATTGCTGTGACATCCTATTAACCTTCTTCACTGTTTGGGAACAAACAGCAGAGAAACCACAAAATTCACAGCCCATCAATGGCTCTCAGTGCAAAAGGATGAGGATAAGCCTCTGTTTTAGTTTACCATGTGCCAAAATATGGAGAGAGCAAGGCTTCTCTCAGCACCTGACCTCTGAAATTGTTTGTATTCCTACCTCTCAGCCACATATCTGGTGATGCCACATTAAGTACCTGAAAGTTGACATTGCTGCATTGAGTTTCTTCACAACACAGGACTTCTTTTTGATGCATTAAAACACGAGCAAAACAAATAGTTGAGCTCCAGTAAAAAGCTTACAGGAAAAAACTTTAGCTTAGAAATAGGACTACAGACATTCAAATTCCATAATTCCTTAAATAAAGCAAGCTGGAGTAAGCAGCATCAGTAGCAAGCCCTGCATTTTAAATGCTGAGGGCCAGCACAACTGAAGCCTTAAAGCAACTTTTGTTCTCTTTCTCCCTAATCAGAACCAACGCTGCAATTATTTCCCAGCCCACGTGGCTGATCCCTGCTACTTCTGATGATGGAATCTCAGATTTAATCAATGCAACTCCTCCGTTCTTGTCAACTGGATTTTTGTAGTTCAGAAACAACAAAGGTTTCTGACACATCCCTTTTTCTCTCCCCTGCCCACCAAAAAGTTGGGGAGGGTAAAATTAGTTGTCTGCTAAGCAAAACTGTGCCGCATAAGGACAAAGCCTGTATATGCCTTAAGTGCTTCTCTTTTGGAGACTCCTTGGCAATTTTAACTCTCATAAAATAATGTCATACTAAGCCTTCCAAGCTGGTTCTTGTTTCCAAGTGTTTCCCTGCAGTGCCTGATTCCCTCAATTCTTTCTCCTCTGCCCCCAAGGCAGAGACATCAATGCTTTCTATCCCTTGGAG
>PYHW01009522.1:1312305-1322618 GCA_013186435.1 Turdus rufiventris
TCCTGCTGTGCCATTTACTCCTCCTGGGACATCACCCACATCCAACAGCTTCTCCCTTTCCCGCCTAACCTTGTTGTGCCAAAGCAAATTGACCCCATGGAAAAGCAGTCTCTTGGCAAGCTGTAGTCCAAAGGACATTTTAAATCAGCCAAGTCAGCGCTCTGTGGGCTTTTACCCCCTTCCCTCTAAGCTCACCTCCACAGTGACAGGTATAGACAATAACTTGGCAGTCCTAGAAAGCTCAACTCACCATCTGCCAGCGAGACTTAACGAGGATGATAAAGAACTTAAACTAGAAATGGAGAAAAGAAGTGTGTGAAGGAAGTGGGGGAAAGGTTCAATGATAACAGCCCAACAGCAAAGCAGAACTTCAAAACACAATGAAAATTAAAAAGCTTTTGTGACTAACTCTGTATGGTGGCACTAAAGCCTTTTGCCAGCAGAGGCAGGAACTAGAAAGCAGTACCAGAGTCTTTGTTAAACTCAAACACTTTTCTCTCTTTAATAGATGACTTTGCAAAGGCTGTCCTCTGAATAAATCTCTTGAGGAAGTAAAATGCGCATGTGGAAACCTCTTTTCAAGAGAGATTTGGCAAAGGGCACATTAAAGAGCTGGGCATGGCTTTCTGAAGCCCAAATTTTGTGGAAGTTTTTCCTAAAAATATCACAAAGAAATTAAGTGGACAGTGGGGAAAAAAAAGAAAAACATCATCAGGTTATGAAAATTCTCTCTTTATGTTGCTTCACGGTCTAGGAAGTCAAGAAACTGAATTAACCTAGAGAGGAACATCAAATGTGGTGCTGCCGACCTCATTATGCTGCAGTGCTCCTTCAGACTGTGGTTGGCACTGCTGGGACAGGCAGAGCCTTTCCACTTGGAGGGAGAGAGGGAGGGAGGGAGGAATTGCGCTCTGTGTCACTGTCACCCAAGGAATAGAGACCAACAAATTAAAAGGAAGCCAACAAAACAAGAGCAAAAGCCAAGCTGACAGAAATTCAAAAAGCCTTGGAGCAGGAGGCCCCCAGAAGTACCTAAGATTTCAGCCTTGACCTATTCAAGGCATTAGACTCCATGGAAGAACACAGAAGACTTCTTCAAAGCAAATGCCAATGCCCATCACATTTTTCCTGAACACAGGCCTCCAAAGGCAAGATGGAGAAACATTATTTTATGTTGCCTTTGGATTCCCAATTCAGTTCCAGAACTCAGCAGCAGCTGATGAGCTCTCAGAATAGTCAGACTTTGGGGCCTAACTCCTGTTGGAACCAAGGGCTGCACAAATGCACAGTGTAACATTTGTTCTGCTAAGCACCATTTTGAACGTGATGCAGAGGAAAGTTGTTTTCTCTTGCTACATTAACTAGAAACAGTAAGCACATCCTAAAAAATCATATTTGTAGCATAGCAAAACAGCTTTAAAGGAAACAGGTACTTTCAATGGCTATTGGTTATCCATCCTATAAAACACCAGGAATTGGATTTAAGGGACTCTTCATAAAACTGGGAATTGTGTCCCCTGACATTTCTAACTGTCTCTAGAAATAAACAGAACTGATGAATGATTTTCAGAATAGATGACAGTGCTTTAATTTAGACTAAAGTAAGGAATTCCATAATAAATGAACTTGTTATGATAATAGTATTCAACAAAGCACATTTAAGTAATAGCTAGTTATTAACTATAGAATTGTTGTATTAACTACTCTCTGTGTTCAGTATATCCAGAAACATTAAGCTCCATCACATTTTAGCATCAGTTACATTGGGGAAATACTTTGGTTATCTATAAAGACATATCACTCTGAAAACCCAACATCTGAGAATAAAACATTGAAACTGAAGAAAGAATCTCCTGGTGTTCTCTCCATTCAGGAAAGCTTATATTTAACATTATGTATGGTTTTCTCAGATCAGATATAATCTAAAAATAGCATTTCACTGAGCAAAAATACCCTGCACATACAAGGCTTCATTTCTAAATGAGGATGGAGATATCTCACTCTTAAAAATAAAATACACCCCTTCATTTTGCACAGACTGTGTTTGCTTCTCCCCTGGAACACAATGACATGGCCACCCCTGTCATACCCTGAGGAGGAGACAAAGGAGGAGGAGTAACTTGAAGGCTGCAGCAGCAGCTGCCATGGCTCACTCAATATTCCCTGACCTCTAGCAGAGGGAGTCTGCACCCATTCCAGATAAAATTTACAATACACCAGTGATGCTGAACCAGTGGAAGCACTGAGGGTGTTAGTTACCAAAAGCCTCTGTAGGCAGTTTTACACGGCACCAGAAGTGGAGTCTGCCACAAGCTGCAGTGCTTGCTGTGCTCAGTGGATGGTGAAAGCTCTGATCTCACCTACAGAGTGCAAGAGGAGCTTTGTCACCAGCTGCAGGTATGAAGCACCTGCACATTATCTTCCACAGAAGATAAATCCGCAGCAGCCTTTGTCATATTCCTCCCATATGAATACAAACACTGGGGAAAAAAACCTTGCAATGTTCCTAAGTAATTATCATATTAACTGTGCTCTGAGAGTGAATTGCTTTGTTAATACTGGTGCTTACAACAAAGACAGAAAACTTGCTGGATCTGTTTGAACACAAGAACTTGAGTCTAGCTTTACTCTCTCCTAAATGGGCAACTCAAAGCTTGCCAGGCCTCGTTCCGTATAACTCAGGAAGTTTTTCCTTGACAGTAAGTCTTTTAAAGTAAAACCTTCTCCTAGACAGTAAGACAAGAACATTTCTGTATGTTTTCAATAAGCAGAACATGAAAAGCCCCAGCTCTTATCCTCATCATTAAATTCCTTGGCACAGCCAACAGATCTGCTCTCACTGCAGTGCCCCATCCTCCACTTGACACATGCCTGCTTTAATCATCTCCAGCTTTCCTTCAGCAGGGAAGGTGAAGACACCAAATATTTTAAATTATTTCATTGCTTATTCTCCCACTTACTTTTTTTTTTTTCCCACAAAAGAGATAGTGGTCACAATTCTGGGATTTTACTTCCAAATGGCATAGCCATTGTCTAGTTCATGGTCACTCTGATCAAATCTGGCTAAGAGTTATGGGAAAGCTGGGCACCATAAAGACCGAGCTGTCAGATTCCCCATCAAAGAAATCACAGTGATTTCACAAGAAAACCAAGACGCTTCCCAGAACTGATGCAGATTCAAGTCACAGTTAGAGTCTTATTAAACTTTATGATTCTAGTCACTTAAATAAACGTGGCAAATGTAGGTCCTTAGGCCATGGAGCCAAAGTAATTGGATTTTTATGACAGACCTACAAAAGAGCCAAGCCAAAGCATTGTATCACATTACAGTCACATCAATGGTGAAACCTTAAGTGTATTTTTACAGCACTAATAACTTTGTTGAAAGGGGAGACTGTAAGTTAAGTGCAACCTTTAAGTACCTTTTATGTTATGTTGTAGCTATTACTGCCCAGTGATAAAAACACATTTAGTTTTGTGAACAAGGTGAAAGCCCCTTTAGCCATCGGGGAGTAACCAGAACTGCATTGCCAGTGCAGGACAGCACCAAGATTTTAACCTGCCTGACATGAGTTATCTGGGCAGCTACAACTACACCCACCCAAGTGCTCACCTGCCCTCTGAGATCTCACAAAAATAACAAGGGAACCCCCAGACTCCCCCACCTGAGCTCTCAGGGGACCAGGTGCCTCACGTGGGATGCCCAAGGAAAATCCATGAGCTGAGCACACCATGCTCAGCAGGATAAAGAGACAAATCACATTTCTACAGTGCCCAGGTTTCTTGCAATTCACATGTGCAAACTTGTGTCCATCAAGTATCTTACCTGATTACAGGTGTTAATGTCTATTCCACTTTTCAGGTATTCCACTACTTTGTCCAAATTGCCAGCTCTGGCAGCTCGGAGAAAGCTTGCATTGCTGTCAGACTGTAAAAAGAGAAAAAAAAAAATTCTCCAGTTAGTGCCTGCTTAAACCTGAGTGGAATATCATCAATGTCATCAGCGGTGAAAGGTTTCCATATTTACGCTGCAGGAGAATAAAACTGTGAAACAACTGAGTTTGAATTATATCTGCATTAATTAGCATATTTAAATTAGGCAATAATGGCACAAAAGAACTGAAGACCTGTCAGAGTGAGCAAAATAGAGCAATAATTGCTGACATTCAAAATTTAACAAGAACTAAAAACCAAAACAAAAAACAACAAACAAAAAACAAACGAAAACCCCCAGACATAAATCCTAGTAAATTATATTGTCAACAAGAGAAAAATAAATGTGTCAAGTTGCCAACAATAGTTTTCTGGGATTTGTATATAAATACATTATACCTTTATATATATGATTTTATGTAATATTTATGTATGTTGTTCATAGATTTGTATAGACGTTATTCACAGATTTAGATCTATTATTTTCAAATATTTATGCTCAAAGTGTGCAGCACTGCACGTGTAGCTAACCTTAGAACAAAGCGGATGAAGTTCTCAATGCTGAGTATCTAAATCCGGATCATGTTGTAAACATTCCCACCCCTAAACTGTCTGCACTCATACGTTTAAAAAAAAAAGGTTTTAAAATCCGATCTAAATCTGTTTCCATTTTTCAGCCAGGTTGTGCGATGCACTGTTAAGCAATGCAGCGTGGAACACCTCGGCCCTGTTGCCTTTGTGAACAAAGCTACACCGGCTGCTTGAAACCAGCCCGGGTTTGGGCTCCTCCACGCACAGGTAGATTGGCTACCAAGACACCTGAGCCGGCAAGACGAACCCGAGCCGCGCTACAGCAGCACCGAGCACACAGAATCAGCGTTTGGGAGCGCGCACAGGGACAGCAACAATTGTCGCAGCGAGCGCAAGGAGCAGGTAGATAGCACCAGAGCCTGTTTGCGGGGGTGTCACGGCCCGCACTCCGCGGGACCGGGACTCGCTGTTCCACGGGAACGCCTCCGGCTGAGCGTGTGCTCAAATGATCGCACCTCCCTGTCACAAACGCCGGGCAGAGCCGCTCTTGCACATCATGAGAATATCCTAAAAGCCTCCCACTTCAGCCACTTACTGCAGTTGCCCAATCCGTTCCAATGCATTTATTTCGGTCAGCCTGCTTATCATGCTGCACTAACTCACTTCACAATCCCCGATTCCAACCTATTTTAATCTGAACAGATGGATGTCATCAAAATGAGCCTCCTTACAACTGTGCTGCGTGCCAAGACAAAAATATTCTCTTTTAAATTCCTTTCAGAAAACTTCAGCACATTTTCCACATCATCTAGGAAAACAGACCATCTTTCTAAACATGCACTGGGGGGAAAGGGAAGGTAAGGCAGGAATTTCCAGGGACAGAACCTTTGGATGCTGCAGGCCTCAGTCAGGGGAGCATTCGGATGATGTTTGATGCCAGTGCAAGTTTTGATAGGAACCTGAAAGTTCCTTTGAAGACTAAAGGATAACTGTGGACACTGCACCCTTCCTGGGATGAGGATGTGCTCATAGACATACCAAATCATGTTTCAATGTTTAAATATGCTTGGGAAAAACCAAGCGTCTTGGTAAAAATATTAACCAAGAGCAAATGTCTGAGTGCACAAGGGGTAAACCTGGACACTCTGGCTGGGAAAAGCGTCTTTGCCCTCAATAATACACACACTTCACTTTCTTTCCCCCCATTTTTTTTGTGCTTTACTACTACAACAATAATTTACCATAGCAAAACTACAATCATCAGCTTTATACTTTTAAAAGGTTAAGAAAGAATGATGCAACAAATTACCACCTACAACTCAGGTTCTCAGGGATGAATCAGTCATTGCTTGTTTTTCTTTCACACAGAAGAACATATAAAGTTAAAAATGCTGACATCTCCGTTATTGCAGGAAGCTCAGATTGTCGCTAAGCCCGCACTATATGCCATTTATTTCTGGCTAAGAAGACACAATCAGTGCTTTCCAAGTAGATTATCATTTCCTTGATTCATAATTATATTACCTTATAATCAAATTACTGCAGTGTACATCACTTCAGAACACTTTCCATACACCAGAATATTGATCATAATGCAGAATATTAACTTCTTGTCTACATAACGAGTAATTCAGCAATCCATATGCTTCATACATAAATTCCCATACAAATACCAGAGACTGGTTCCATGAAGTATTTAAAAGATTCAGCACCATATTACAAGGCTTAGAAGACTTAGAAGTTGGGAGTACTCAGATCTATTTTCTTTCCCAGTTGGCTAAATTTAATTTTTCAGGAGGTTGTCACTAGTTTGTCCTTTGCCCCATTCTTTTAATGCTTTTTAAAAGCATTTTTGTCAGCATGACTGTCTCAGACATTTACTCACTTTAGCACACTACAAATTCAAAATCCCCTCAGTAAACAACAGCAGAAGTCTTACCTTGTCAGAAGACAATGAATTTGGATCTGGATTCTGTAATCTCTTGAAATGCTTTGTTAGACAGCCCCCACAGTTTTCAGAGGTCTTCAGAGCCCCTCAAGGCCCCTCAGAGTCCTTCACAGTGCCCAGAACACTTTGCAGCCCCTCATGGCCCACAGAACCCCTCACAGCCCCTCACAGTCCCTTAGAGGCATTTAGAGCCCCTCATGGCCTTCACAGCCCCTCACAGCCATCTCAAAGCCCCTCACAGCCCCTCAAAGTCGCTCAAAAGCCTCTCAGAGGCCCCTCACAGCTTCTCAGAACTCCTCACAACTCCTCCAAGCCCCTCACGGCCCTCTGAGCCCCTCACAGCGCTCCTCAGAACTCCTCACAGCCCCTCATGGCCCTTCACTGCCGTCAGAAATCCTCAGAGCCCCTCAGAGCCCCTCACTGCCCTCAGAGCCCCTCACAGATTCTCAAAGCCCCTCACAGATCTCAGAGCCCCTCACCGATCTCCTCAGAACTCTTCACATCCCCTCAGAGCCCCTCACAGCTCCTCAAAACACCTCACAGCTGCTCAGAGCCCCTCATGGATCCTCATAACCCTTCACTGCCCTCAGAGTCCCTCACAGCTTCTCTGAACTCCTCACAGCTCTTCAGAGACCCTCATGGCCCTTCCCTGCCCTCAGAGCCCCTCATGGCCCCTCGAAGCTCCTCACAGCCCTCCTCAGAACTCCTGACAGCCCCTCAGGGCCCCTCATTGCCTTCAGAGGCCCTCTCAGCTCCTAAGAACCCCTAGGAGCCCCTCATGGCCCTTCACTGCCCTCAGAGCCCCTCACTGCCCTCAGAGCCCCTCACCGCCCTCAGAGCTACTCATGGCCCCTCACTGCCTCTCATGACCCTTCACTGTCCTCAGAGCCCCTCACAGCCCTCAGAGCCCCTCACAGCTCCTCAGAGCACCTCACAGCCCCTCGCAGCTCCTCAGAGCCCCTCTCAGCTCCTCAGAGCCCCTCACAGCCCTCAGAGCCCCTCACAGCTCCTCAGAGCCCCTCTCAGCTCCTCAGAGCCCCTCACAGCCCTCAGAGCCCCTCACGGCCCCTCGCAGCTCCTCAGAGCCCCTCATGACCCTCACGGCCCCTCACGGCCCTCAGAGCCCCTCGCAGCTCCTCTAAACTCCTCACAGCCTTCACTGTCCCTTCACAGTGTTTCTCAGTGAGACAAACCGACATACAGTCTTCATAGTTTGGTGACTGGTGAAGAAAAGCTCTCAACAAACTGTCATTTGAAGGCTTTTCCTTTACAAGAAACAAGACAAAAACACAGACCCAGAGTCCCATGCACCATATGGTATTTATCACATCTCCTCTTCCTAAACACATACCCCTGAGGGGTTTTCTTAGGAGTTTTACACATGTAAGCAGATCATGTTTGAAAGCAAACACTCTACCACCAGTGAGGAAAGGAAAGGTTTACAGGAGAAAAGTTCACCTTAAGCAGCACTATGTGAGCACAAGAACATGAGAGCCCTGTAATTTGGGAAGCCCCAGAGCTGACATGTTAATGTGCAAAGTCTCAGCTGGCAGCTCTGCCCACCATCTCCAGCTCACTCAGGCACAATTAAAGCTCATGCTGTGTACATGCAGGCACTAAGGCCAGGCAATCAAATCAATACATTATAAACATGATGTAAGAATATTGTATGAGCAATTAGAAAATACCGAGCTGGTATTTTATAGTATGGTGAATTCACCATCTGTGGGTATAACCAGCTTGTTCGAATGCACTGCTCTCAATGTATATACAGTGACAGAGCACTACCAATCCTCACTAACTACTTAAAAAAAAAATCTGCAGTGCAGTTCTAGTACACTATAAAGATACAAAGGTAAATTTATTTTAGATAACAGAAGAAATTGTTCCCTGGCACAGGTTACCCAGAGAAGCTGTGGCTGCCCCATCCGTAGACAGGTTGGAGCAACCTGGTCTATTGAGGGTGTCCCTGCCTGTGGCAAGGGGTACAACTGGATGACATCAAAGGATTCCTAAACCTATGACTTTTGAGAAATATTTGATGTTATTTGAATTTGTAAAGATCTATTTTTTAACTTTTCTTGGTGGAGGATAGGTAATACCAGCTATAAATAAGAAATTTCAGACCACTAGGAACAAATAAACTACAATGTAAAAAACATCAATATGAGCTTCAGCACACTTAAAGTACAAACACAAACATTACTTTATAACAAGCTAGCTGTCAGATACTACATAAGGAAACACAAGAAATTATCAAGTGACTATATGAATATATGACTACAGATTGTCCCTCTTTCTTGCTAACTCCATTGCTGCAATTTAACCTGAATTTGAAACATATTTCAGGGAATCTCAGTAAATAAATCATAAGTGGAAATTAGTATTTTAATCAAATAGTCAGACCTCCCCTTCTGGTTCCTCTGTCCCCACTCTAGCTGCCCTTCCTATCGCATTATGCACCACATCACTTACTGCACACAGCACACGCCCATTTCTCAAAGACATTTTAGAGAGAAGTGCAAAAATATAACTTGAAATCATATGCTGTACTAAACCCATAAAAATTTCTCCAAATATTTAAATTTGCTAGTGAAAATCAGCTTCACACCTAAGAAGGGAAGACTGAGGGAGTAGAAGGCTTCAGTTTTCAAAGGATGAATTTCATAATAACATTATCCAAACCATCCAAACACTTGTTTAAAATTATGCCTAGAGAAACTACTCCTGTAGGTTGGATTTGGGTTTTTTGCCCTCCAAGTAAGTTGAATGACCCCAGTGAGAGAGCAGAGTCCAGCACTACGGGCCCCTGAACATTTCTCATCCACTAAATACAGTTTGTTAATGGAATGATAACAAAAACGGAATTCAAAACTCAAGCCCAACATCCAAACAGTATGTTCACACCTTAATTTAACCTCTTTGGTTTGTTTGTGATATACATTACAATGTATATCTGAGTAGTAATAACCCCTTCAGACTTACTTTTCAAGCATGGACTTGGGGATGTACTGATTTGATTTTATGGATAAAAATTTATTTAGCTGTAACTTAAGAGGATATTGTCCCTGATCGGGACATGAGAAAATCCTGCTTTACATAAACATGAAAAAATCATCAAATTATTATTGGTTAAAAAACCTTTGTTGTTACAGTGAATCCTGTGTTACCACTGCAGATAAAGCCAGCATTAAGCCCCAGTTAATCAATACAGCAGGGGTAGGTGACAGTGTTAATGCCATTGACTGACTCCAGAGTTGTGAGGCACTGTTTTCCAACAGCTGTTTCTATAATCAGAAAATGCTGATAGCTTGTGAACCCTTCTTCATTAAGAAGCTCCTAATTGACTGGTGGCTCAGCCCATTAATATATTCAGGGAATGCCTGGAGTTAAGAATTCAGCTCATGGCAGAAGGAAAGTTGTGCCTTCTAAACTCAAATTTTCATGGTTTCTTGATGCTATTCAGAACTTAAAGATGAAAAGGGAAAAGATAACGCATACTAACACATACCTTTTTTTTTTTTATTCCCTACCTTCTAAAGTGTCGGTTTAAGCTCCTACCCTTGAGACAACCACTAAATTTTGTCCCATTTGGCTTGGTTATTCTCTGATTTCAGGAACCATGTGTTCCAACCAGCCATCATTTAATTGGGTGCAACTCTAGAAGTGGCACAGACCAGGTGTTACCATTACCCAACTCACTCATCACATATGGATTTTTGCCCATTAAGGAATGTTATTCCATACCAGCATTGAGATGCAAAAGATGGGAATTCTAATACAATGCTTTTCCTCATGGAATACTTTCTGTAAAACTTGTCAGCAAGTTTATCAGTGACTCACATTTTATCTACTGTACACTGAATTTTTTTTATTGAGCTGAAAGTGCTGCTGATCTCCT
>PYHW01009522.1:1331035-1375469 GCA_013186435.1 Turdus rufiventris
CAGAGCCTTTCAACAATATTACTGTTGTTTGTTCAAGTGGCCCCAAGACTTTCGGGCAAATTACTCAGAAATCAAATGCGGTAATGTCCTGCCAGGCTCAGGGCATGGTATCCTAACAAAGTACATGTTGGAGGCTTCAAAGCCTTTGTGGGGGAACATGTTGTTGTTGTATCTCTGCATTCCCATGCTCTTTGCTGTCTTGTTAGGGCTGCACATCCACCCCAGCTGGCAGCAGTGAAGAAACCAAACCCAGAGGCACAGTTTGCAGGCACAGAGTTCACATCAAAGCACTTCAGTCCTCTTCAGCAGCCCAGCAGACCCTTTCCACAACACTAACTCCAAATCTCAATTACCTCCTAGCCTAGAAAACCTTCAGAAACTAAATTTAAAGTGCCTGTAAGAAGGAGAGCAGAGAGTATTAAAGAACTAATGCTAAGGCAGGGTCCCTCTTTTCCCCCCCAAACATTCTGGTTTCTTTCCTGAGTGTTTCTAAGCCTGCAGCACTTACAATTGTCAGCCTTAGGGCAACACAAACCAACCAAGCCCTCAGTGAACTTTTGGGAATTGCAACTTTCCCAAAGATTCTCTAGTAAATGTTGCAAAGGTTAAACACAGCCAGTTTGTTACTACTGGCCATCAAAAAAAGCAGCGCGGTACAAACCCAAACTGACTTGCAAAAATCCCAGCCAAATCCTCAAAGACTAACAAGTGAGAAGCAGTGAAATCCAAGCTGTAAGCTCATCTCCAGAGGAGACTTCATTTGATGGGATACCATTCCACAGTCCAGGAATGGCAAAGTTTGAGTGCTGTAACATGAAACAAGACTAAGGACAGTCATGCACACCCAGGTGGGCAGCAACAGAAGCAAAACTGCTCTGCTGCCAGAAAAAACATCTATTTATCCTTTTTTTGCCATTACTATTAAGACTTGGTTTGTCAGTGGACGTTTCAATTAACATAACCAAAATGACAATTCAAGAGGCACTGCAATAGCATTTAGTGCTGGTGAAAAAGAAAAAAAGAAAAAAAAAAAAGGGAAAAAAAAAAGTTCAAAGAGTTCCAAGTATCAAGACAAATAACAACTGTTAGCAACATAAATCCCCACTTTTATTATTGTTAAATCTCTCCCCAAAGAGCCATTTCCCATGACACTTTTATGGTTAAACATAGTAATTAAAAACCACTGAGAAATGAGACTGCACTGGGACCTATATACTTCTAGGAGATCCTCTGAACTTTGAAATGATTCCTAAATGCAAAGTTGTTCACTCCTGGGGATTTTTCTATGGGAAGGTCAAGTACAACAAAGCCCACTTGCTTCTAGCAATTATTTTGGATCAGATCTTGAGCTCATTTAGACTATAAACTCTGATGAGTCACAACTTTATATCCTTTATGTCCCCCTTTATGCTTTACAGTAATGACACTGATGAGATCACTATTTCCCAAAAATTCAGTCTTTCCTTCCTCTGGTCACAGAGACCACAATAAGCAATTCCCAAAGCCTGAGCAGCCTTTACAAAGGGACCATTGTCTGCTCCAGAGAACTTAGCAAAAAAAATCCTCTTCAACTTAAATATTTAGAGTCCAGTCAATTGCAAAAATCTATTTTGAGCCATTTTAAAGAAACACTCTTGATGGTGAATCATTTGACACATAAATCCTAATGATCCTCCCTGGACAGCTTTTAATCCAAGTGGCACCATATATATTTTAGCCACTATGAAAAAAAGGAAAGAGATAACCTGAGGTTTAATCACTGCAGCTACACATCCTGCTGGCACTGGATCCTACAGATCCTGAAAGATTCTTTCATGGATAGGAAAGTACAAAATATGTACAAAAATAAAGCCTCCAGCATTCCACAGATAACACACAGCCTTACTTTGCAGATACAGGAGCTTTTGGATGACAGGTGAGGCACAAGAAGGTAAAAACCACCCCAGATTTCACAGTGATGCCCTCATGGGCACAGCTATTTATCTATCCCCTATTTTTCTCATAAAAATTGCAGCTGATATTTCTTTTCTCTCTCAGCCTTGGTTCCACCTCATGGGCAATGAAAGGCACGTGTTAACATGAAGCACTGAGTAACAAAGGGAAATCTTAGAGGCATTGTTGAATAATCACAAAACTAAAAATTAATGGAAGAAGATGCACTTGATAATACCCTGAGGGTAAAGGGTTAAGATGCAGTACTGGCCCACCATGCCAAGACAGCTACAAAGTGAATTATCACTTCTCATGCCCAAAATAGCTTTTTTTTTTTTCCCCATTTCAACAAAACTAAGGCATTTCTTGAGAACTTCATGGTTTTTATAAGCTCCTGTGGCACTAAGCTCTAATTGGTGCCTATTTTGGATCAGTCTAAATCTAAACCAAATCTCTGGCCCTTTATTAGCTCTGATTTTTCTTCCTTAACACAGACTGGACACTAATTCCTCTTTAAAGCATCTTGTAGAATACTGTGAAGCTATCACATTCTGAATCTGGAACATCAAGGAAGGGCTTATTCTCTTCTCCAAGAAAATCATCTAATTTTCCCTTCTGAATACATCAGCAGGAACTCACTACTGATTCTGAAAACCCCAAGTCTCCTAAGCTCTTGTTGCTGAAATGGAGAGGCTTCTGAAGTTCTCACCTTTGTTGGATTTCTTATTAATTCAACACAATTTCTGAAACCAAATATTGCCTATTTTGATATAAAATCAGTTGTGGGGAGACTATATATTTCATCTATAACATATAAAAGACTGTTTGCCTCATAGACATAGGAATACAGTGTATAAAGTTTGCCACGTGTTGAATCTTTGGTTTTAGTTCAACAGAATCAATTAATTCAATGAGGAATGAAGTAACAATGTTAAATACATAATTTTGCCTTTGCTAAAGAGCATATTCTCAGGAATCCTCAAAGGCATCCTTATGGTTAGTATTGTGCCCTGATTTCAGCTTTTCCTCTCCCATTGTACTAATGGCTGCTGTAATGGTGCATCATTGGTGGTGAATGATACAAAGTGGTTCATCACAGGTTCTCAAGTGAAAACCAGAGTTCATTTACTCTGTTTCTATTTTATTTCACACCTTGCACCCGTCTGTTATCTTGGGGCCCATTAAATACATCTGTTAGTAACAAGGGTGACTATTAACCTGCGTTAGAAAATCCCTCTATCTTGAATTTTAAGCTATTTGTTTTAATTATCTGCTCTTGGTGGTTAAACTAGAAGCATAAAGAGAATATCAGTGCCACTGAAAATAAACTAAACCTACTGCCCACAATTTCCATACCAATAGGAGTTAATGCACGCTGATCTGAAGGCACACACACTGAATATACCTGTATCAATGCTTAAAACAACCTGGCCATGCCAGGTGCACCCACATCTATTGAACTACAGCCATAAAACTGTGATTTTTCTGTTCTTCCATATTGCAGCTGTGTTTCATGTGCTCAGCTAATCACACTGACAGCTACTTGGAAAAACAGAACAGAGCCCAGCGCTACTGACTCCCAGTCCCTGCCTTGAACAAGGCTCTGGTGCGGATGAACACACATGCACTTTGGAGCAAGCTCCAACGAGTTTATCTTCCCAATTTCTGAAGAAAGAGTGAGTCATGAAAGGAAAAATTATGAGCTCTATTCATCACATGTCAACAAACAGTACTTGAAAGCTTGGGTTTGTATCACTCCTGTCTAATATTTTGCCTTTCCCCGCACTGAAGGAGTTGCAGTAGATGATAAATACAAGATGACAATCTTCCAAAAGCAATTCCCTATGATCAAAAGGGTTCTAACAGAGTACAATCAAGAATTTTTGTTTCTGTAAGCAAGCAATTTGTGCTTTATAGTTACATAAATCATCCAAACGAGGGCCAGAATAGCGTGAAAAACAAATAAGTCTGCTGAGTAAGTGCCTAAACTTCATTATCGCAGCCATACACGCAGTTCTAAATAGACAGTTTGAGATCTTGTGAGTGAAAACACACCTTCACATCATTCATGGGCTACCTAAGGCCTGCCACCCCAGGAAAAAACAAATCAGCTCCATAAAGTTAACAGAAACACCAAAGGTCATTGGGAAGAGCGTGTCATCTGTAACCAAATCTGCATCCAATTCTGCTGTAATTCTGAATAATGTATAAATTAGAAATTGAGAGATTATGACCAACTGACAAAGCAAGTGCTTGGGCACTGTAGCCTCTCAGGATTCTTAAAACCAGCAGCATCTTTAAATTAAAGGGAGCCAAGGAAGGCGCAATGACAAAACTGAGCAGCATCCTAAGAATGCTAAAGAATGTAAAACCAGCAAAAATCCCAAACATACATAAACCCACAGATTTACTGCCAGCAAGAAACAGAAAAAATTACTAAATAATCTTGCATAAAGCCTGTGGTTTTCTTTCAATTTTTTTATGGCAAGTAAAGGGCTATAGCATTTATTTGAAATTTTATACTACGTTATAACTGTAACATTTGATCATTACCAAATACATTATGCTAATAAATTATCCTATATATCCTACAGTGCCCAAAGAACTGAGAGAACCCTTGGCCATGACCACTCCCACACCCACCCTCAACAAAGTCCCAAGACTCCAGCATGGGCAGAGCCCAGGCAGGTGGGAGAACCCAAATAAGAACAGAGAACTCTCTCATGGCATCCAGCCCTCTTCCAGCTGGGAGCACCTTTCCCATCTGCATTACTTCTTGCCTGCCCCACTCTGTCACTGTTACAGCTCATTCATTTGGCCTTCATGGCCCAACACCAAAATTTGGCCCCAAGGCAGTGACAAGATAGAAAATAGGTCTCAACCTCCACAAACCACTCCCTTCTCTGACACCTTCTTCCAATACTGGATTTCCATCATTCCTCTCTGACAGCATCTTACCAACACCAACTGGGACAGAAATATATAAAATTTCGATTACATGGAATGGAAAAGTCACATATTTCCTATTAGGTAATTAGGCAAAATCAGAAATAGATTCAAATTTATCCAGACCTGACTCCTGTTACCCTTCCTTTCTGAGAGTAGAACTTCCTCATACAACCAGTGTGAGTTGGGAAGTCCCACAGACATCTTCATGTAAGTGCTCAGCAACAGAAAAAAAATTGCTAAACTGCTCCCTAGTCTGTACTACAGTAAATAAATAATTTAAAAAAAAACAGGGAAGAGGAACCAAGACTCCCATGTCATTGGAAGCAAATCCCTATTTTGTGGAATGCAGCACTAAACTTATTCTTTCCTGCAAGACTTGTACCTTCAGAACTCAATCCAGATGATTTTACAGAGCAGCAGCAAAGTATGTTTTGTATTTGAGACACAAATGCCCATAAAGCAGTCATATGATAATGCAATTCAACACTGATGAAGTGGACGAGTACATGTAAATATTTCAGCCTGAGATCATGAAGGCAGCCACTGACAAAGCCCCACATCTCAGGACTTCATCAGGTTGACTACAATGTCCATCTGGATTTGCAATTTACGCTCAGAATGAGTAAAAATAATGGGGGGAGGGAACAGGGAATTTGTAAGCTAAATGATATCCAAACCCCCAAGATAAGTAAAAGCACATGTATTAGGCAGTGCTACACAAAAACAAAGGAATTTTGTATAATAAAATACTTGAAGAAGCTATCATTTCCCAGGCCAAATGAATATTAAGCAAAAGACCTCAGGTTCTATGTGAGAGTTCCAAAAGTCCTGCTGCATTCACAGTGACAAATGGAATTCTTTATTACTGCAGAGATGACTCATTTATGGGGAGATATCAACACCACAGGGGAAGGAGTTGTCTGATTAAATGAATATTTATCTATTCTTATCCATTCTCCATAAGCCTGCTCTAGCACCCACTGAAGTGAGCCTGATCTTTGCCTTTGGATCACAGCGGGATCAGTTTATCCCAGGTCAGGAGGTTCTTCACTCACTGCTCCAAATCCCTCCAGTATTAAAGGTCTGTCAAGGACAAAAATCAAAGAAAACAAACTCTGTGGCAGTTCTGTCAGCCAGATTCTACAACCTCATTGATCAGCCACAGAATCATGGAGTCATTTAGGATGGACAAGATCCAAGTGTTCCCCCAGCACTGCCAAGCAACCACTAACCCATGTTCCAAGTGCCACATCCACACATCTTTCAAGTCCCTCCAGGGATGGTGACTCCACCACTGCCCTGGGCAGTCTGTTCCAATGTCTGACAACTCCTACATGGCAAAACTTTGACTCTTTATTGACTAATCAGCAGCCACCACCTGATGCTGCACGGTCTTTGCAAAGGATGAAAGCATCTATTTTAATTTTTTAGCCCTTTCACAAATATCCAAGATAAAGACACTGATGAAGTGCCTTTATCTTGTGAATTGAAGCAGCACTTGGGAAGACTTTTGTTCGTTCTCTGACCCTGTGTTTTGCTGACAACAGGGGTCTCCCACCTCCACAAACTCTGAGGGGATTGAAATTCCACCAAGCTTTCATATTAATGATCTCAGACATTACTCTTCATTCCATATATTAAGAAGTAATGGGAGATTACAGGATAAAATAGGCACCAAAAAATATTGCAGATAGTCCTTTCTGAACTGAAAGGATCATTGACTGCAAGATCTCAACTGCTGCAAATCACTATCAAAGGTAAAACCAGAGAAGAATATTTAGAACTTATGTTCAGATGGGCTAGAAGTGCACTAGATGCTTTGCAGGGAGGCATGCTTGTTCTGCAAAAGGCATATGGGCATCTGGGGTTCCAGGTGTCGGGAAAAACCACCTTCATTTTATCCCTGTGCCTTGGCATATTTCTCTCCAATCCCATTTGTGACTTCCCAGTGCTTTCTGCTTCTCTATTTATTTTAATCATTATTTTCAGATGGGTATTAAATTTATAAATAGTGTCAGAACACCAAGAACCTCGTGCCAGCAACAGGGTAGTTTGAACAGGAGGGGTCACAGAACATAAGAATTATGTAAAGAACATTTTAGACCTCAAGGTACATTTGCGTGACGTTATTTCCCACCATAAATAATCTGTCCTTCAATCACAGAGCTAAATTATAGAAAGTGCACACATGTTTATAAATTACACTGGAAAATATAAATCACTAAGATGGTTATGTAATAGGAGATGAATTATCTCCTGGTTGAAATCATCTGGAAAAAAACCCTAAATCTCTTGAAATCATTGGCAAATCTTTCAGGGTTAAGTTATTATATTAAGAGTTAAGATTATAATATATAGTGTTATAAAACCAAGTGTTCCCTTATAACCTTTAATTACAGTTCCCTATCTCTAAATTATCCTTGTCCATCTCAAACACCTCTTCCAGAAGGAGGCTGCTTCTTCTCAAGCCTTCTGCTTTTGTATCATTAAGTTTGCATATTGAAGTTGATTTAAAAAGGATAAAATACTCCTTCCTGTGTTTCACGCTTCTGGGCCAATGATCATTACTACAGCTATGCAGAGACTACAACATAATGATGGTTTATTGCCCAAAATAATGGAATGTGTGCTGCTAAATCCAGTCAGATGATGTACAAAATGGCTAAACTGCAATCAAGAGAAAACTGGTGTTAATTAACCTTTTCAACCACCTGCATATTCATCAGCTGTAGCAGGACTTCGGTTCCTCCTAAGCTGTCCTCAGACAATTTCCTTCACTCCTCTGTTTTAATGAATTTCCAAGCACTGCTCAGAGCAAACACACCAAGGCTGGTGTCAGAGCTCTGTTCCACAGCTGCAGGGACAAACCCTCCGTGGAACTGGGAGGGACAAGGGAGCCCCGTGCTGGCTCTGCAAGGAGCCGGATCCCATCTGCGCTGCCATCAGCAGTGCCACCCCCCAGGCACGGGGAGCATCACCAAATCCTTAACCAAACAGCTTAAGTGTGAGGCTTCCTTAGAAATCCGGGGAAGAAAGCCAAGCACGTACTTCCTTAAGCTTGGGAGAACTCGTGCTGCAATGCAGAGCTGGCTCTGGGCACAGCTATTAATTATTTCTGATTTCACTTCTGTGGGAAAGCATTCCCAGGGCCTCATCATTCACCAGGCTAATACCCTGCACCACTTGAGGGTGCACACAGCTCTGTTAAAGTACCTAGAGCTAATACCTGCATCCCAGGGAAGGAGAGGTTAGTAAAAAAATTATTACCAAAGGAGTCCTGAGTAGTTTATCTACCCTTCAGAAAACACTGCAGGCTTTGCGCTGTCCTCACCAAGAAAAGGGGAAAACTTGGGGGATTTTTCATGATCCTAAAAATGCCCCTGATGCAGTCAGTGGGCAGTGGCTGCAGCTGCCATTTGCCAGGCACAGTTAGGCTGTGCAGCACAGACGCCGTGGTTGTGGGGGCAGTGGGGGATGGCTGGATTCTCCCAAGAAAACACAGCAGCAGCATGGAGAATATAGCACAGATCTCATCTAGTTGCTATGGAGTCTCCGTGCATTTCCTCAGGAAAATTTTGCTGTGATACAGCAGTTGCACTGACCAAAGTATTTTTTTTTAAATCTGTATCACTTTCTGTCTCCAGCAAATGTCAAATTTTGCAAAACAAACCCATGTTCATGAAAGCACCCTGCTCTGCACACAGTAGCTTGCAATGGCAGTCTAAGGCTCACATCAGCATTTTAGATTTTTCCCAATTCATCCTGCTAAGTCAAATCACTGTACCAAAACACTTTCAGAAGGTGTCTAATCATAAGATTTTCCACAAAGAAGAAATGGATATCATTTGGAAAATTACTGGTTTTTCTTTTGTTGTGTCATAAAGTTCTGAGATTTTATATATTATATTTTATATAATGCAGGAAGGGACAACACACTGAATGAGGGTAGAGCCAGATAGAATATCTGGGAGCAATTCTTTCCTGTGAGGGTGGGGAGCATGGCACAGGCTGCCCAGAGAAGCTGTGGGTGCTCCACTCCTGGAAGTGTCCAAGGTCAGGTTGGATGGCCCTGAGCACCATAGTCCAGTGGAAGATGTCCCTGCTCATGGCAGGGGGTGTAATGAGATGGGATTTAAGGACCCTTCCAACCCAAACCATCCTGTGATTGCATGACTCCCAATAGCAACTAAACAGAGCTAATATTAAATCCATGCACACTCTGTGGAGAGGCTAAACAGAGCTAACTTGCACTGTTACCTGACTTAACTAAGTGAAACTGAGTCTCCCTGGCCTAGAAGTGGGGATGGCAGCGATTTCTTTCCTTCAGGCAGCTCTGCTGTCCAGCACCATGCTCATGAGCAAAACCAGAGGAGATTTGCTGAGCTTAACTATTCTCCATTCCTACATGGGGGCCTTTTGGGAAATCTTAGTTACTGCCTCCTCTTGCTCCAGCAGTGAGACCATAATCAGCACAATGCACATGATTTCTTTCCTCCCTGCTGCACTGGTGCCTTTAAAAAGAAATGAGGCAGGGGAACAGGAAGGCTCAGGTGGGTCCAGGCAGTCCCAGTAAATCATGGCCAGAGCGGCGAGGCACAAAGTGGCTTTTATCTGCTCGAGTCTCCTGTTGCACTGTGAGCCTCACTGGTTTTGAGCAGTGACATTTCTCTGTTAGACACCCTGGCACAGCACAGGCCTAAAAGAGTAAATAATTAAAAATAAGCTTAAATTATTCAACCTAAAACAGCTTAAATAGGCTCATAATTATGGTTCTATCAGCTGAAACCATTTTCTACCAGCCTGGGGAAATAAAAGCTACACTCATTTTGGGTGAACACCACTTGTCAATGCTGCCTTATTTTACATACAGGAATAAAGAGAAGGCAGATCTAAATTATCAGGCCAAAAGAAACCCACACCCCTCCTCTGGCCATGTACAAGAACAGCATCACATTAATACTTGCTAAATATGAAACACTGTGAGCTTTTCCTGACCCAGACAATCAGCCTCACTGGGCTGTTTCAGAGCACGGGCCAACAGGGTAACTTTTACAATCTTGTGTTAGTTCCTTCTCCTTTCTCCTTCTGTTCATTCTTATCTTATCTTCATCAGAAAAGGATTCTGCTGGAGGACAAAAAACTGACCTTAAACAGAAATGTGTACTCTGAAACCTACTTAGGCTCACTTCCCTCAATGTCTCTTTTCCAAAGCCCTAAGGAACTAATGAACCTGGCTAGATTTTGGGGAGGTTAACATGCTAAAGCCTTCATTAGCATCAACAAACAGAAGGTAATTACAGACTTTTTTTTTAATTGTAGCCTTTGTTTTCAGTCACTTGTAAAAGGGCAGCTAGCAATTAATCGTTACTGATCTTTATGGAGAAGGTCTTGGCATAGGAATGAGTGTTAACATGGTTTTGAAGCAAACTCGGAAAAACTATAAGCAACACGCTAAATCTATTTACAATATATGGAACTTCCATAAATAATTCCCAAGAGAAAATCCATTAACAGCACCAACTCCGTGAATCACCTAAAATTCACTTAATTACATTTGCCAGATATCAGTAATTTATATTATTCCAATACTATATATAACTGTGTAACAGTGGGGAATATCTAATCCTATCTGCACAACCACGTGGACTGAACAGGAAAAAAACATTGATTTTAGCTGCTTAGGGCACAAAGGACAGGTTGCTAACAGGCACATTCATTAAGATGTAGCCAAGTAGGGAAGAACTCATCAGATTATTCAAACAAAACTACCAGCACCACGAGTGCACAAAAGGAGCTGCTTGACACTTATGCAGAGAACAGGAATTCTTTTTTACAAAACCTGAAGTAGCACCTACATTCTCAAAAAGTGACCCAGAAGATGTTTTGTGAGCAGAATCAAGTCAATAAAGTATGACAGTCCATCTGACTGCCAGCTGTAGCACATGGCAGCACTCCTGCTACCCTGCTCAGGGCCCTCCTCCCTGTTCCACCCTCTGGATGCACTATGGATTGGCAAATACATCCACCAGGGCATGGCTCCAGCTTTCACCATTAAACTATCAACTCAGAGCTCATATGCCGCTCTCACTTCAGGTGCCAAACTTTCCCCAGGAGTTCAGTGGAAAAGCCTGAGGGACTAAATTACAGAAGCCAGATTTCAAAAAGCTTGACATTCACAGTTTAACATCTGACATCCTCATTAAACATTTTTTTAATTACTTAACACAAAGCTGCCCAAACATCACATAATAATTCTTCCAGTGGTGAAGGAAAAGTCATGAATTTAAACAAGGAGGTAAACAAAACCATCCCCAAAGCCAGAAAAGTTTATCTGGAATGATTTCCTACAATGTGCAAATGCTCTCTGAACTTTTTTTCATCATCCCTGCTAGTTAAATTTGCAGAGACAGGATAGGTGGACAGACACCGTAGGCAGGTGCTGACATTTCTCCTCTCTCTAGGTTGCTCTTTCAAAAGCTCAGCACAAGTTCTTACTGATTAAGACCAAGTGAGAGATGGAAATCTGGGCATTTTGGACACTTTCGTAACTTCATGGAAACAATCACATAATGAGTTCATGCAGCCATAAAATCCAAAGTGCCTGCCATGGCATTGGATTGCACCCAGCAAGTTTTACAATGCAAAGGGATTTAGCATTCCAGGAACATATTTTCCTCCTCCTGTGTCAAGTGTCTCATACAACAGAGCCAACAGACCCTGTTAATCTTGTCTCCAGTATTCCAGATATGGATTAATTCAACTTAAACTTGTCAAGAGGCACAGTTACCCACATTGAGATAAATAAGCTGTGTTTTGAAATATTGTTTACATATGATTTATTAAGATCTAATAAATCTTGTGTTTCAAAAATTACCAAGGAAATTAACTAAAATACCACCTATAAATCAAGGAACGATTAGACAACAATAAAAAGGTAAGCAAATTTCAACTTGAAAATTACTCCTTTCCCATCAGAAGCAAGGGACTTGGAGAGCACTGATCTTGTATCATTTCAGAGCACTGTGTATTTGTGCACATGCACATCACACCCCTCAAACAGGAGGTGGAGAAAATGAAGCAGCAAGTCCCAATCTATTTGGAAGTGCAATGTCATCTAAAGAAGCTCCATTTCACAAGGAAGCAAACTACTGCGGTATTATTTTCATGCCCAGAAATAGCTCCATAAAGAAAATACAAGCTTGAGACACACAAGGAAAATGCTCAAAGGGCATCAGGAATAGGCACCTCCTACACAAACACTCCATTATAAAACACCAAAAAGGTTTTTTCATGGCTGGAGAGGCATTTGAAACATCTAGAAATTCTAGTGAATCACAGAGACGTTTGCCAAGGCAACGAACACAACACTGAACAGAAAAGACATGTTCAGTGCTAAGGAAAGAACAGCAGGTTAAAGCTGCAATGAACCTTGAAAGCTTCAGTATACAGAGGTCAAGCAGTGAGAGTCTCTTTCCCTTCCTTATCCCGATACAAATTCCACAGGGATCCTGCAGCAGGTTCACACCAGGTGAGATAGTGGTTGGCATCCATGAACCAGCACAGGAGTGACCAAGAGCAAAGAACTGGATCTCTGTGTGACTTCCTCCTCCTTGCGATGCCTTTTTCTAGCGCACCCAATCACTCCTCAGGTGCTCCATGTCCACCTTCCTCACTGAACTCTGGCCCTTTCCAAAGGGATGAACTTCAGGGCTGCCAGCCTCAGTGCAGGGCCAATGGACCCAAGGACAAACAGCCACCCTACCTGCCAGAGATGTGCTTGAAATTCAAATGGACCTGGGTTTAAGACAAATCTGACAACATTTTGTATAATCTGAGAAGTCTTTCATTTTCTTCTTTAGTGAAAAAAGAAGATGGCAATGTGAAACAAGGTCTGCTGTTGAGGTAAAACAAAGCAAACTCATTCCCCGTCTCTTGCAGCTCTGTAATGGAAGCCGCTTTATGCAGATTGTGTTGACTCTTCCCCACACAAGCTGGAATTCTGCTGACAGCAGAATCCCTCCATCTCTGTCTTCCTGCAGATATTGTCCAGCAGTAGCTCTCTGTGAGCTTCAACAGTGCTTAGGGCTTCAAGTGAAGGACAAAATTCACCTGATGCTATTGGTTCTCAATGTCTTTTAGTGATGAGTATTCCACATGATGTGGAACATCTTACTCTAACAATGCTGAACTCATGAATGCGGTCTTCAAAAAGGTATAAAAGCTTTTTAAACTGATTTAAAATACTAAATAAATACCCAACTCTGTCCTCGTGACTGATGGCAAAATGCTAACAGCCATCAGTTTACCACATCAGTAATGTTCAAAAGTCAGTTTCATTCAGCAGCAGAATCCATTTTTATAACAGTTTTTTTAATTTGGGATTTTATGTGGGTTTTCAAAAATCTTTTCAACACTTGTCACATGCAGAGACAGGGAGCTGTGTCTGCTTTGAGAAGTACTTTAGACAGGGACAAGCAAGTGTGTGTTACATAGAGCCAGGGGCTAGGCAGCTGGATTCCCAGGCTGTAATTCCAGCTTTGCTGCTGACTCAGTGAGTGACCATCATGGAATCACTCCAGTTGCCTCACTCTGCAAAGGGTGAGCCACAGGCAGCTCTCTCCAAAGACACCGAGAGACAAGTGGAGCTGGGCCATTATGTATCCTGAATTTAGGTAAAACAGAATTAGTTGTGCCTAAATTGCAATAAAATCTAGATATCTGAAGTTGCTCAGCTCCTGTGTCAGCACCTGGTTTTTAATGCCCTTAACACATTTGTGTTTCCACACAACTATTCAGAAAGTTGGGGGGCTTTACACAGATCTGTTTGCACCAGTATACTTTTTTCCAAATTGCAAGAAAAGGTTACACCTGCATAAAAGCGAAAATTTCCACCTTGGATGCAAGGTACGTAGACCTGCCCACTTGTCAACTGGTTTTGAAAATCAACTGAGTCAATCTCAAAAAGAATGCAGGAGAAGGTCTTCAGCATGCAAACTCCTTTTCCCAGTTTTTCAATGTGGAATAATTCTGTTCATCTCTGAAGAGCCACTAAGGATGGCCAAAAGAGGATGTGAGCAGCTCATTGCTGCTGGGCCTGCTCACAGCTCTGCTGCTGGCCAGGGGCCTGTTGGGGCCCAGGGCTACGTCAGGCAGCAGCCCTGACGACATCTCAGAACATTCTGGTCCTACCCCAGCAGCACAGAGGCTGCAGCCACAGTTTGCAGTGTGCTGCCCAGACAGGTGATGGTCACACGGCAAAACACCCAAGAGGCAGAGGCACTATGAGCCCACGCCCTGCAGCATCCCTGGGGCTTGGAGAAGGGTGTATGGCACTGACAGATGCCCAACATCCTGACAGAGAAGAAGAGTTAGGGCCATGGCCCTTCATTTATCCCCTTTTGCATAATCAGGATGCTCCAGGGACGCAGGAAAAGTTTCTATCACAAGGCTAAACAAGCACTTCATGCGCTCGGCACGTACAGGCGCAGGGCAGGTACCCAAATGAGGCTTGGGAAAGACATCCCAGGACACCTGACATTCCCCCACTCCAATGATCCTCCCACAGACAAAATGGATCTCCATTGTAGGGAAAACCCACTCACTGCAGTGTAAGGCCTTTCAAACAAATCACGAAGCTGGAACCAGATTCCCCCTATGCAGAAACACTAAGTGCTGAGAGCAATCAAAAACATATTCATTTGCATTTTGCTGTTCATGGACTTGCACACCTAATATGTTCCTTGCCTCCATTTTCCAAGAAAGTCAACAAAAACTGGGAGGGCCCCTACTAGGAGATAATCCCGTTTCACAGTAAAACCATTTATTGCTCTTGAGGAATTAAAGTGGCAGATACATAAATATCTCACAGACACATATCTTACTTAAACTATGACTAAATAGAAATCCTATATGTACCATACATTGTCTATATGCATTGTTCTGTGTGTATATGATGGGTGTGGATGCATACCCACATCTTTGATCTGTTCTACACCCAGCATTCTGCACAGCACCAGCATGTATAGATACAGACATAAACAACTCATTCCTGTGCTGCTGTGTGTCTCCTGCAGCAGCATCAGGATGGAAAAGCCCAGCCTGACCCACCCCCAACCATCTGACTGAAGGCAAGTTTAGGGTGCAGCCAGGCACTTGTTTATGTAACAGCAAGGTACAGCCGCAGTAGAAGGGAGCCAGGAGCAGGGGCTGAATATTAAAAAGGAGGAAATGAACACAACACTGAAGTGCTCTTCATGTTTTCTAAGCAAAGCCCACTGGTGATCCCTCGATTCAAAAATCTGATTAGGAGCCTGCATCACCACACGATTACTAACACAAATGCAGCCTGAGCCTGCCTGCTTGCAGTTAGGGATATGCAGCACTCTGGGAAAAGAGATAGCAGAAGGGGCAGTATTAATTCTATCCAGCTTTAATTAAAGTAGTCCAACAGGCATTTGAATCAAACATGTTGAGGAAATAGGATTTGTGAAAATCTGGAAAAACAACACACTCTGTAATGAAGTAACTGGGATGGATGCTGGGCAGATAGAAAAAAAAGCCCTTCCAGCGAGGACATACACACATTAAGTACATATTTTTAAAAGGCTGTTTTGCAGAGGATTCCACAATCAAGAATGTAATCACAAAACCTGCCTTATGCTGCAGTGTCCCATTTAAGGGATTAGGAGGAGAGTAATCACAATCTGCCCCAAGCAGCCCTGCCCAGCATCCAGACACTGCATACATTAGAAATGACATTCCTGGTTTTGGTAAACACAATTTGGATGTGACTTAATGAACTCTGCAAAGTGAGCATTTGAAAAGTCATGGAGATCACACCCAAAGGTCCCAAAGGCATCAAACAGCCTCTGTCATTTTATTTAAACCCTGCAGTTCAGACTATAAAAAGCCCTAAGACTGAATGCAAAACAAATTCAAAACTGCCCAGGTATGCCAAGGGAGCAGATGGCTTCTGAATTCTAAAGATCTGCCAAAAGGATCTGTAAATTCAAACATTACATGGCTGAATTCTAGGCTTTTCTTTTTACAGAGATCTGTGTTTACATGCTGTGTAGCAGAAAGGGAGGGGTAGGTGGGTGGGAATTGCCTCTTGATATTTTCCCTTCCATAGAAATTTATAAAGAATGGATAAAAACACCGTGTTACGGAATGAGTTAATGCATATCACAAGCTAGAGATTCCAGACATGGGAGAAAAGAAACAGCAATGAGAAGGCATTTACACAGGCATTCCCAACATATCACAGTCCTAAAGCTAAGATTACCAAAACCTTCATTTTAGTATTTTCTCCACTATTTTATTTTTTGTGTCCTTGGAAACTATAGAGTGATCTGGCAAACAAATCGCCTCTATTGATTTTTTCCTCTTCTCTATTTTTTCATCCCAAAACAATGAGTTGTCATTCCCTCTAACACAGAAGGAAAAAAAACCAATTCATTTTAAATTATGAGAAACCTCCCCAAAATCAGAATAATCTAAAGAGATATGCCTTAAGAGAGCTAGAAATTGCCATCAGTAACAGAAGCAAACCCGACAGATTGCAGACTTGTGTGCCAGGCCCTGCCTAGACAAATACACCTGCAGTGTGCAGTGTAAATATACTGAATCACAGCAGCAAGCCCAGAATCCCTTTTATGACACCCAAAAACTGCAACACAGCGCAGCTGATGCTCTCAGCACCCCAAGGCAGGTCCTACACACAGCACTGAGTACTGCTGAGGAGGTGGGAAGTGGAGCTAAAAATGGGAGATGGGGGAGAAATGCTGTTGTGAAGTAGAGAAATGCACCTTCACGCTGCAAAGCACAAGCACAGCCACCTCCCTCCCTTGACAACTTCTCCAGATCAGCCAGAGCCTTGGAACACCTGGCTGGGAGCTCCAGGTCTTTTGGGATGAAGGGAAAGTGGCGATTCCCGTGTGCCATCTTTATGAGCGTGATCCCTGCGTGGCTGTGGGCTGCCATGGCTGGCAGCACTTTAATCTCACTGCAGATGGGCTAGGTCCACAGCAGGGCTCAGATGAGATGGGAAAGGATGCAAAAGGGAAATGCGATGGGAAAGGTTTGGAAAATGAAAGGGAGAGCATTGCACATGGCAGCGAACACCTGTGAAGCGCTGCACAGACAGAGGAAGGGTGGGAGGAAAGGGAGAAGGGGGCTGGTTTCCCCCTCATACCTTGCGTTTCCGATCAGCCCTAGAGATTTTCCGCTGTCTCTTCCTTTCCTTCTCAAGGTTTCTCTCCCTCTCTTCGATTTCAGACTCGCGAACTTTTTTGATGGAAGCGGCTGCGTGAGCCATTTTGGCGAGGCAAACACCAGCTCCAAGGAAGCTGTTCCCACCACACACGGATATCCAGGTGATTTATTTTCTCCGCAAGGGCACTGGCTGCGAGCCAGAAGTTCACAGCGTAATCCACTCTTCCTCCTCCAGCACCCCAGGAAAGGTCACGGCTCTGCCCCAGCCCCTGCAGCACCCATAGCTCAGGAGCAGGAGAGCCGTGTCCACACACGCAGTGTGCCAAAGCCCGCAGCCACACACACACGAGCAGGGAGCAGCCAGAAAATCCCTCCTAGCAGGCTGGAAGCCCTTCAGCTTGGCTGTGGCTGCAAGAGAAGGCGGGCTTCAGACTCAGCTGGGAAGGAGGAAAAAAATCCCAGGCAGGGGGAAAAAATGGAAAGAAAAATCGGCCTTTAAACACACATCACCAAATTGGGAAGGTCTTTTGGGATTCCTCCAGAGAGGCTGCGTCTTCTAGCTGCGAGGAGGGCTCCACTTCAGCATCCCCAGCGAGAGGGGGAGGCGGCAGCTCCCGTCAGCTTCTCACATCGCCTTTTCTCAGGGTGAGAAGAAAATGGTGCAGTCTGACTTACTGACTTGCTGCTGCTGCGACCGGCTGTGCCGGAGCCCGGCACACGCCTTGCTGCTCCTCTCCTCCTCACGATCTCCCCTCACTGCCGAGGCGGTCCATAGGAAGCCGGGAGGGAAATGTGCTGGGCTGGCAGCGCCCAGGCTCAGCGTGCTCACCTGCAGGCAGCAGGAGAGACGCCTGGAAAGGGCTGGCGATGCTCAAGTCCTCATTGTGCCTCTCTGCAGCCACGTGAGGCTGCATCAGGAGAGCTGCATTCAGCAGCGAGGAGGGACAGCACAGAGCACGCAGCGTAATCTGGGCTCAGCCTGCTCCGCTCAGCTCAACCCCACCAAAGTGAAAATAATACCACCAGGGCTGCTGCTTGCTATTTTTCAACCCCAAAAGCTGCTCTCGCGCACTTCCTAAAGCAACTTCTGAAGGCCTGCCTTGAAGATGGACAGTGCTTGTACCTGCGGACCAGCAGTGATCAAAAGAGACAGTGACAATTTGCTGCTACACGGTCCCCCCACTCCTCAAATATCATTTGGGTTTGGAACACAAACTACCAGCGTTAATATCCAAGACAGATGGGTCTCATTTCCTCATTGCTTATCCCCCTGCTAAACCAGCACATCAAAGTTCTACTCCTGGCTAACTCTTATCACTGTTAGCATCAAGCTTTTATTCATCAAAACAGGACGCGGGTAGATCAAAAGAAACTAGGCATAAGTTGCTAGCAGACAAGCGATCCCATTTCAGCTCCCTCCAACGCCACTGCTCCAGCCTCTTCAGGCAGGTGCTCAGGCAGAGGCAGGATGTGACTCCCCAGTGCAGCAGGGCCATCTGCATCCCTGGCTTAGTCACCACCTCAGAGTCACAAGGATGTGGCAGCTCACCATCACCAGCCCTAAAGCCCCCAAAGAAAGAATTCCTTGAGCCAAGTTTCCCCCTGCAGTATATTCCCTGGCTTCAGGGAACTGTATTGAACGGTCACCAGAGCCAAGCACCATGAATTTCTCTGTAACACAGCCCCACCACATGAGTGACAGATGTCCTGAGAGCTCTGCATGTGACAGCAGCTCATGGAGCAGCCTGAATTCCCCCCTCACACTGCCGTGGTACCCACAGAACTTGGTGGTGTCCAGGTTATGCGAAGTAGGACCATTTATTGCCACCATGGAACTAACCTTCATTGATGACTTCTGTTGTTACTATAAGGCTTCGCTTTGAGAATATCATGGACCAAATTTTTACAATGGATTATATATGAAAACTACAAGGCACTATAAAAGCATCTTTAAAACAGGGATCTATTTTGTATTTGAGCCAGTGATCTGTGCATTCAATCAAAACCACATTTCCCTAGTGGAAGGAGGCATAGGAAGCAGCAAGGCAGGGAGTGCCAGCCAAGCTTTTTCTGGCTCCTCTCTTCATAAAGGCTTTCTCCCAGTTGTTCCCATTTGTGGAAAACTAGGCTACACAAAGCTAATGGCTAAAACACAGGTGGCTGCAGCAACAACCACCAGAGTAGTGAGACAGGTGGAGGCAGCCATGGGAATAAAATAAAGAGGAAAATTGGAATCCCTGATAGGACTCTAGCATGCCTTGTGTTCTTCACATTGAATCAACCTCACAGGTGCCACCACATGTAAAACAGAAATTAACAGTTGGTAGTCTAGAACTGAAGTTCCCCGATACCTTTTCAACCTCCTCATGCAATCTTAAACAAGAAGTTTGAAAATAAGACCAAATCACAAGCCAGCACACTCAGGATTTCCCTTGATCATGCTTCAAGGTGTCTAAGCCACTAAATGTTTAAATGCTGTGACATGGTGCACACAGTAGGGTTTGATCCACAGGAGTATATACAGTTTATGGCAGTCATTATTATTAAATAATTTGTCATCTTTTGATGATTGATACCTGCAGGCTCATCAGCTCAGTATCAAATAATTACTCTTTCCAAAAACTCACTTAAAAGTTAACCAAGGATTTGATGTACTTTCTAACCCAGGCTACACAAGAGAAGAACATCAGACACTGGAACCGAACAACTGGTGCCAAGTAAACTCAAATGAAACAGCAAGTATTCTTTATAGGATAAACATAGTGAAGAAGAACTTCAGGCCAGCTCTATGCTCTATGAGTTCACTACTATGTTCCACAAACATTTTCTCCCCTAACCTCAAAGAGACATAAGAATATTGCATCGTTTTGTGGCAAAAAAAAAAAAAAATTAAAAAAAGGAAAATTTACTTTCAATAGATTATTTTGGCAAGAGCATATCTTGTCCAGGGAGAACAACATGAAGTGTGTATCAATACAGGACACAGCTTATGTCCCTGCAGAACAGAAGTGTTCTTTTTTTAAGATAGATTTTCCTAAAAAAAATAGTAGAAACGGGCATGTCATTGCATTGCATATACAGATCCTAACAGAAACAAATCCTTCTGCAGACATCAGTCTGAAGATTTTATTTTTAAGTAAAAATGGAGACTGAGCAATTCCCCCCCTCAACACACAAAACGAATTGTGGAGGTGCTACATCAGAAAAGCAGAATAGACAGTGATGCTGTCGCAAACGGTGTGTGGGAGGGGAGTGGGAGAGTGGGCAGATGCACAATAACAGAAGAACACAGTTCCAGAAAAAGGGTGGGTTTTCTCTGAGATGCATGTGTCATCCTCAGCTTAGAATGCAGAAAAACAGAACTCATGAGGTGCAACAAATTCCCACTTGGGATAATAAAGCTTATGAGGCTTCAAGCTGTACAGAGCCCTGCATGATCTGTGAACAGACTCCACCTCACCACGAGACACCAAGGTGGGGGTGCTTAACTGGGGTTCCAGCTCCTGTCTGCCTGTTCACAAACTGGCATTAAGCACCAGCTTCCTGACCTATCGGCTCATTTCACAGTCTCCAGGTTTTTTCTGACCTGCCCCAGCAGCTGAGACACTCAGCGCTGGCACTGCAGGGCTGCAATGGCCACAGCTATGACCAGCACCAGGCTTTACCTCCAGCTTTCAGGCAGACAGACTTGATTTGCTGAGCAAACCAGCATTTACAGTCTTTAAAAACCTAGTGGGTGAAACCCAACAGTAATTGAGTACAAAAAGAGAGGATGTAAACAAGTGATTATCTTCCCTGAAGCATATCCACTATCAGGGGTCCAGCTCACAAAAATTAGCTTCTCTATATAAATCATGTGATCAGGGCAAAAAACAAGTTAAAACCAAACCTAGCAACCATGCCAAGGAAGCATGACTCATATTTGTTCCCAAAAGTACAAAAAAAGCAGGCATTGATTGAGTGGGAAAAGCCTTTCATGCTTCATAGCCAGAATAGAGACTGTTGTTTCCAGTTCTAAGCTCTAGTACATTCAGGAAACTGCCTGGAAATCAAAACCATTTTCAAACAGCTAAAAAATGAGAAAGGGCTGTCCTAGGCCACTCAGTGTTCTGTCTACTGACATGGAAAACCCTTCTGGACAAGGCAGATGCCAATGCCATAGGGGATTTAGGTTCCCTCCAAAGCAATGCCCTGCCTAACTTGTACACGATAATGCACAGGTGCATCCATAATCTATTTTGCAAAATCTGCAACAACCATCATCCCTGTCCCTATGAATTGTGCACTGATGTAAACTTCTGCTCCTTGCTGAGAGGCAGGACAGGTTAGGCCAGGCTTGGAGGTGTGCACAAAGACACGAGTGGCCTGGAAACCAGAGAGCCCTGGCTCACTGAATTAGCTTGCCCCCACCCACAAGCACTGATAAAAACCTCCCCTCTGCTGCTATTCCAGCCAGGCTAAATGGCAGAGGTGGGCAGCCTTCAGCCTCTGCTCAGGAAGCTCTTCTCTCAGCATCTCCTCTTGAGGGATGTGGATGGAGGGGATACAATTGCTTAATAGCCATAAAAATACTTGGCAATGCCAGAGTAACGATGTACTTAACTCTTTATGATTATTCAGAGGGATTGGGTGTATTAGCATATCCAGCCATTTCAATACCTACAGGACTATGTATTCCTAGAGAAGCAGCAAAGTAATTCTTGCAGAAAGTAAAAGCACAAAGCTAACCATGGAAGCACAGGCTACAGTTACAAATTGCCTCCTGTATCACTCATTGTTTAACCCACACCCTTAGCTACTAATCACATACTAATTATTCTACAGGTATATAATTCTAAGGGTACAATAACTCTGGAAGTAAGTTAGCATTCACGTATCCATGCCTATAGATTTTATCTTTCCTGAGAGAAAATACATTAACGTTTAAAAAAAAAAAAAGCTCTACATTCTCTCACTCTTACTTTACTGAATATGCAAAGACAATGTGTTCCTCAAAGTTCTGTGCTAGAAATTAGTGTCACTGAGCTGGAACTGAGAAGATGATATATAAAACTAAGCCCTGCCTTTTTCTATACCTTGAGAATATATATTTTATTAATTCAAAAGCTAGCAATACCAAGAAATGAAAAGAGGCAAGTTGAGGTAGGAATGGACCTAAATCAGAGCAGTTTTAATATCTTTCCCCTCTTTTCTGTTAGGCCACCAGAGTATAAATCACAGCACAGCCATCTTTAGTGGTCATAACCAAGAGCATATCACAGATGATACAGTAATATTTCAAACACCACCCCTCCCCAGCAGGTTTCTGTCTTGAAGGTGTGCATTTCACATTTGTCAGTGTTGAACTGAAATTAATAATTAACCCAAGGGGAAAAGAGATACTGCTTAGCTACCTTCATCTTGGGAGAGCTACTGAAAATAGTAATCTGCTCTTATAAAATTATTTTTTCCTATTTTATGAACAAAGAAAATGAGGCAATATGCTCCTAGTACAATAAAAGCAGTCACTGTGGGATAAGACCAGTCTTTCTTCTGGCTCCAACAGTGGTTAAAACTTGGGTAACTAACAAAGGCCAGAAAAGGACAAACATGGATGATAATTTCAAGTACTCCAGCAGCTTCTGGTTGTTTCAGACTGCTGGCCATCTGTACCAGGCATTTCCAGTTATCCAGCCACCCTCACCGGCTGTTTGCCATGAACTTGTGCAGCCCTTCTCTGAGCCTTTCTGAATTTCCAGCATTCACAACCTACGAAGGCCAAGGCCTGCAGCTCAACTACATACCAAAGTACCACTGCTAGAGCTGAGCACTTACAGACCAGCAAGGAGTCAAGATAATTGCCATTACAGAATCACAAAAATCCTTGCAGTTAGCCTTTGTTGCTGTCCACACTGTGCCATGGCAGAGAAAGGCTTTGCACACACCCACAGCTTCCTGAACACCAAGAAAAGGATGTAGATAAGCTCTTCAGAGACTGAAGCTTCTGGCTTAAAGAAATACCCCAATTATGAGGTAGAGGTATCCCATCCAAGATGGCAATTCAAGAAGCGTATTTGTTTCATCAGCATCCTAAATAAACTACAGATAGGTATTTCTAGCAAGCACGCCCATCCTGTGGTTTTCAAATGATTGCTAAGTTGCATTAACTCCAAATATTGCTCTGGTTTGTATTTGTTTTCATATTGATTGAAAATATTGATGTCACATTCTGTTTTAACTAAGTCAAACAGGGCCCCTTGCAATAGCTCACTAAGGGCAACAGCAGACATTCTATTGATTTCATCTTCCTTCCTGCCCCACCTGCTTTCATCTTTGCTTACTCTGTTTGGTTCTGGTCTTGTGAGGGCAGAAGCAGCTGTGAACACAAAGAAGGATCCAAGGGACCATTGTGAAGGTGCCTCAGACCTGCCAGGTCTGAAAAGTGCCCACTGTGTTCCCTGGGCTCACTTCTCACGTTCCCTCATCCCAGCAGTGACAGTGCTGGATCTGCTGGAAAAGGCTGGGCCCCACCTTCTGCAGGTGCAGCTTCCCAGCATGGAGCCTGCTCCTCTCACAGCACAAGGAAGGTCACCCATAGCCAAGAGCAGGGGAGCTGGCTGGGGTCTGCTTCCATCCTGCTTCTCCCTCGCTACCACCTGCTGTCACAGACAAGTGCTCCAACAGCCTGAGGGAATGCTCCTTCTCCAATCCTGCATCCTGATAATACGACATCGTTCAAACTTAAGGGTAATTATCTAGGAAAAAGTGACAAAAAGCAAGTTGCACGCTGTGTTCACTTGTGTCCCTGATCAATCATACCACTTGTAATTTAAAGGTTCTATTACTTGTTTTCCCAAAACCAAGGGGAACACTGCCAATGACCAGCCTGAGTGAAAAGGAGGGCTCTTCATTCTAACCCCACTGACCTACCTGATGTAATAGCTTAGTCCATTCAGAAATTATCCTGTTACAATGATGTGGCTGAACTACAGAGCTGTATGTAGTATAAACAGGTTAACAGAAACATCTGTTGATCTGGAAACAGAATTCTGTGCTCTCAAAGCCAAGAGGATGATGTAAATAAAAATAATTTTACCAGTTAAAATGATATTAAAAAATTATGCCAGGGCAGCAAGAGTTTCTAACAGCAAAAACGACTTGTTTACCACTGGAAGCCTTAAGCCAGTGTGACCCACATCTCATCCACTTTAAATCCTTCCAGTTGCAACCTCGCTGCTGCACATAATCAGCTCTGCTTAAGCAACCTTGCTGTTATGTGTAGAAGTGTGCCTGCACTTCAGTGCTGGACCGGGTGGCACGGGCTCATGTTTGAACAGGCTCCATCTACCTCGATTTCTGAGGTTACCTGCCCACAGTGACCAAATCAAAGGCTTGACTGATCGTTACTTACACTATTATTATTTCATATTTACACATATGGATTTTCCCACTGTTTCTAACAAGATAAGACCTGTCCACTACTTGCTTATAAAACCAGAGGACAACATTTTGCACAAAGGATTCTCAAAAGCTCTCAGACACTATTTAAAATATAGCCCAGATTAACAACTATAGTAAACACAGTAATAAATAAAACATTTTTTCTAAGCTAGATGTTCCTCACGTTCGCCTCACCAAGGAAAGAGGGTGAGATTCCTTTACTCGCGGAGTCTCTTCCCCCACCAAATAACTTCAGCGGTCCCAACGCATGACACAGCATTATTGCCTATCGAATACTGAATTCCACATACACAGCCAAACGGCTTAGCAGACACTTGTTTGGAAAGGACAGTAAAAGAACGTATGGAATTTGCTACAGAGCGAATCGCAAGGTCGAGCGCTTTGCGCTCCCCTCGGGCACCCTCGGCAGAGATGTCCCGGCGCCTTTGGGCAGCACCCTGGAGAGAGCCCAGCACGCTGGAGAGCGCCTGGGGCGGGGCTGCAGCGAGGCGCACAAAGCTGAGAGGTCGGTAGTCGCAAGGGTCACGTCCTGCTCCCCCTCTGCGGACATTGCCAAGTCAGGTTTCAAAAATCTAAGGCAGGCAGATGTGCTTCCCGTGGCACAGGCTTGTTTCTGCCGGAAACACGGAGGCAAGTGAAGCACAGCCGATATCCTGCTTCCCACCAGGAGTGCCTGGAGAATGGATGGTAAGCGATCCCCCTCTTCTGGCGAAGCAACGCTAAAGCAGCCTCGGATTCCCATTTCATACAGACACAGAACCATCTGTGTTAGAGGCACTTTAAAGCCCATCCAGTCCCACCCCCTGCCATGGGCAGGGACACCTTCCACTACCCCAGTCCCTTCCACTAGCCCCATCCAACTCGGTCTTGGACAATTCCAGGAATGGGGCAGCCACAGCTTCTCTGGGCAACCTGTGTCAGGGTCTCACCACCTTCACAGGGAAGAATTTCTCCTGGATATCTAGTCCAAAACTACCCTTTTCTCAGTTATTCTAGCCCTACATGTCCCTCCCTAAAGTCCCTCTCCAGCTCTCCTGTAGCCCCTTTGGGCTGAACACCCCACCTCTCCCAGCCTGGCTCCAGAGCAGCACTGCTCCATCACTGAACATCTCCATGGCCTCCTCTGTGCTCCAACAGCTCCACGTGTCTCCTGTGCTGGGGTCTCACAAGGAGAGAGCAGAGGGGAGCAACCATCTGCCTTGAGCTGCTGGCCACCCTTCTGACACAGCCTGTGACAGATATTTCAGTATCAAAGCAGCCCAAAGTTTTGGGATGGCTGAAACACAGGCTGGGTTTAGGGTAAGACAGAACAAGCTGCTCCCTGTAGCATAAACACTGTAAAATCCTTGGTATCTTTGTGAATTCCTAAGACTACTGGGGAATTTCTAGAGGAAGCACCTGAGAAGATCCAAACACCCAAGACTACAGAAATGAGGATATATTTTTCCCTACATGACAGATAAAGGCCAGAAAGCCAGGTCTCAACACCAAACCATTAAGAGGCCATGGGCCTCTGATCAGGGTACAGAGCATTTCTGGAGGGCCCTGTCTCCCTCCTGCTTCTCTTGGTCTTGGACCAATCATTCACACTCTTCAGCAACCACCTGCCAGGTGACCTTTTAAAAGCATTTCATAACCTATTACAAATAACTTTTCTAAGTAGTATCAATTTTAAAAGTAATTTTTGAGTCAGCTAAATAAACAGATTCCTCAGAAATCACAGAGGATGTAGTTCATCCTTCTGTAACTTAAAAACGTAATGCAAATCTCGCTTTCAAATACTTGCTTTTTCCTTGTCCTTCCTAAAGGTAATACTGTAGTAGAATTTTTATGTTTTGGCTTCCAGTCCTGTGTGACCATATACTGGAAAACTCCTCAAAGACACACACACACAAATATACGTTTGATGCACAACCTTTTCTTTCATTGTGAACTCATCAGGTGAAAGAGCTTATCCATATCAGTACACCTTCAGCTATGTCAAACAAAGCATACTCCAGAATCAGGAGATACACCTGACACAAAGTACATATTATCAATCTATTTCTGAAGAATTTCCATTAATTCCTGCGGAAGATGAGGATGAAGAACACATCTCTTCAAACAACTAACAGGAATGGCTCCCAATTCACAGAACAGAAGCAGTGCTCTGTCTAGATTAATCACCTTCACTTTGAAAAGTGGAAGAATAATTTCTGAAAAACACTTTATGACTTCTTAGGAGGCTTGGGAATAAATATCTTACAAAAAGGGAGCTGTCTTTTTGGGAAAATTGAACCACTTTCCCAAACAACCTCTTACTATTACGGAGATGTGAAAATGCACTGCAGAGAACATTAGCAAAAACAGCTCCTTGCAAGAGCACACTGTAATCTGACAGCCCTGATGGAACTGGGAGCCTTGCTGGAGCTCAGCTGTGTTCATCACTTCACTGTCCCTACAACTTAGTGAATGAACATTTCACCAAGACAACAGCACTAAAAATTATGAATAAAGACTGCAGCAATTCACCCATTTCCTTGTCCTTGCTCTGAAAGTCACAAAAGGGATGCTCTCACTTGGAAATCAGACATCTGCCTGACCACAGTTAAACTCATTGTGAACTGAGGTAGGCATGGACTGGAAATATTTCTGCACAAATCTAAGCAAAGCTGGTCTCAGCTGCCAGAGGGCAAGAGGTTCAGATCTGAGCTGGACATATCATTTGTGCATATGTGGCAAAAGGGCAGATGATTCATTCATATGGGTTAAGGCTGAGCTCTGCATTGGAAAGGGATAAAGGCAGCAAGTAGAGACTTAATATTACAAATATGGACAAAAAGAAATTAAATGTGTCCGTCTCGACCAAAGACATGCTTCATCCCAGACCTTTCCTCAGTTTATCGTCCTCAAGCTCTTGCAAAGAGCAAAACAAGCTTCTATTTCCACAACAGGCAGCACTGGATTATGGCAGCATTTTAATTCCACTCTGCCCTCTTCATGCTCCTGGAACACCAGTGAGCAGAGTGTGCTACAGAGGTAATCCTCCTTCCTGGCTCTCAGAGCTGCGAGACTGAGAATTCTTTTCAAGACAAGTCAATGGTGCAGTTACACACGATGAGTTTCACCACAGGAGTTAACTGGCCGGTGTGGAAAAGGTAGAAACTGGACTTTTCAGAGGGAGATAACAAAGACAAACGCTAGCTAACATTTAACACATCACCAGGGATGTGATAAACCTACATTTAAAGTCCCAGGTGTCCTATCACCTCAATGAATTAATGACCCAATTAAAACACTTATTTATGTAAAGTAGAACAGCTCCCAAAAAGGAAGGAACACACTAGTCAGGCACTAATATATTCATTTGGGACTTCAGAAACCTCTCTGAACCCAAAAATCTCCAAATAAAGCCCCAAACAACAGTCTTTAGACAGTGATTTGACACTGTGTGATGGAGCAGGCTGTCAGAGTTCCGAGCCAGCCAAAACATTCACATGGCAGAGCTCGCTGGTCAGGTGTAAAAGCAGGAAAGGCACTTCAGCCCTATGTGCCCCATCTTCCAGCTGGGATCATTTGTGGCCTCGTGCTTTCATGCTTATCTAGTCTTTGTTGGTGGTGGCTTAAAGTCACTGCATTATCCATCACTCCACAATGCAAAGATCTCCTGAGACATCATGTTTTCCGTAGAGAAGGGAAACATTTGTGAACTTTTCAAAATCCTAAATAGAACAACATAATCCCTAGGATTCACCTGTCTGTAACTGCAACCAGGCAGCAGACAGGATTTACAAGTCCCTTCCCCTCCTTTAGGCATCCTCTCTCTTCCTTAAGGACACAAGGATAAAAAGTAGAGGGCTTTCTTAATAAGAATCAGAATCTAATTCAACATCTGAAGAGAGGGAAAGTGTGGCAGAGGGGAACCACTTCATTCTATAACAGCACAGCATCCCGTGCACTGCTGCAGGAGTGCAAAGGAGTCAGGAGCAAAGGGAGTTTCCCTCCCTAGGGAGGGAAAAAAATTGCTTAAGGCTCGAGGGTTATTTTTCTCACTAATAAATGTTTTCCCCAAGTGTATTGGCAAGGCTGTGCTGGGACCACACGGTGGCACTCCAGCCCTGTCTGTCCCCAGCTGCCTCGGCTCTGCCGGGTCTAAGGAAAGCAGGCAGGCACCTGATCTCTGGGTGTCGACACTTCACTCTGTGTTCTCAGGCTTTGACACAGCTAATACTGTTTAATACTTTAATGCAATAGAGAGGAATGAAAAGCTGTCCACTGGTTTTTACTGCTTGTAATAAGAAATAAACTACTTTCCCACTAATTTTAAACTTCTCTTGGGAAAGGTCCCCTCCACGTTGTCTGTTCCAGAGCAGTAAAATGGCAAATGAAACACTGCTACAACCACTGATTCCACTCTCCTCTTACCATAAACAGACAGGTGCTGCCAGTTCATGTTCTCCCACTTTGGAGTAAACAGGGAGAGGAACACAAAACAGTGAACAATCCTGACTTCCTCCTTACGGAAATCTGCTGTAAAACTAAGATGACCTGATGATGAACCTGATGTACTTGATAATGTCCCTGCTCGTGCCAGGGGAGTTGAACTAAAAGGCCTTTAAAAGTCCCTTCCAAACCAAAACTACATGATTCTATGATGACACCCAGGGAACACTGATTTTTAAGGAAAATCTGCAAGCAATGCCCTGACCCCTCTGGTAGAGGCATAGTGCTGCTGTTCTCATCTAGTGCCTGGAGCTCTCTTTGCCTGGCAACATCCACCCAGGGCTCCCCAGGTCCTTTTCCTTTCTCAACACTTCACTGCAACAACCAGAAAGAGGGGCACAACTCAGCAGTGCTGCTGGGCACAGCCATCCCTCACACTAACCCTTAAGTGTTAATTGTAGTAAGAGGTGCTCACAGACATTAACAGACCACCGTGTGTGATTTTACATTGCATTTAGAACCACTGCTTCCACCACTCTGCATTACCCAGGACAGAGCACAGTGTCTCCTTGTTTATTTCTCCAAATTTGCTGCTCTGTCGTGGTTTAACACATTGAGGAGGTTACATCATACAATCTGTGGTGTAACTGGATACACTATTCAGAGAGTTTCCCCACGGGAGAGAACTCAGGATTTCTCACCAACCATCAGCAGAAAGGCCTTTGGGATTTAGTGATTGCTTTCAACACACAGGAAGGACAAATCTTGCACTTTCAAATGGAAAACAAGTTCTTTTTTGCCATAAACACAGGTGCCTTGGAGAACAGTGTTTTCCACAACTGCATCATCCCCCAGACACAGAGAGAAAACTGTACCCAGTGAGGAGAGAGAAGTAACCTTTGCTAAGTCTCCTGCTGGCTTTTGCTCAGTATGATCTCAGATTAGCAGCTGCTGTGCAGCCATGTGTAAGGGAACTATTTCTGAATTAATCATGCATCAAACTGCATGTGTGTGCAGGAACAGTGACTTCAGCTGCCGCTCTGTACAGGAGTGTACAAGAACCCTGATTATTGTTATTTTGTCCTTTCATTTATTCTCCCAGATTCATTTACTGTTGCTGTTTTAACCTGTTCCTATGCTGGGAAAACGAATTTCTGCAACAAAAATATGGTTGGCAGGATTCTACGTGTGGTCTCACCTCCTACAATATCTTAAACTGTAAGATATGTACTTAACCTTGCACCTCATAGAAATGCACTCAAGGCGAGACGTGTGGGGGTAGATGCAGCTGGTAGCCTAGGAGAAGAGTGAGGGGGCTGTGCAAGAAAAAGGTATCAGATGGGAAAGAACATGAAATCCTTGTCCTTTCAAGGAGCACAAAGAGGCACGCCTACAGCCATTTCTCCTCTCTGATCTCCTCATCAGTACAGGTTCAAATAGGAAATTAACCCCTGTGATCTGGGAGCTGAACACTGAGCACTCACTGTGCAAAATGAGGCCATGATGAGCCATGAGGCTCCATGATGAGACCCTTCAAGTTGCTCTTTGCTGCTCTTTTCTGGGAGCCTTTCAGCAATTGCACCACAAAAAATCCTGGTGAATATCAGATCCAAATCCACAAGCACCTCTTCACTGTAAAGGGCATGGCTAGAGTAGTTTGTTATTTATAACAATTTCTTATGGACTAATACAGGCACTAAGAGAAAACTCACTTTTAGCATCCCATCATGCAATGTGTATGAAACAGTGCACAGGGTAAGAACATTTAGGTTGCAAAGGCAAGCACTTAAAACCTAAAAAATTCCTAATTAAGACCATAATCTTTATTCAGCCCCATTATACACATGTCCTGTGAGATAGCCTCTAACTCAAGATCCCTCACTGTATGTACATGAGACCTCAGCCCCCTTCAGTGAGCAAGCCCAGGCAGCACACACTTAAAAAACAGCTTTGAGCATTTATTTTCTCTTGATGCTCGACGGGTGGAAGAATGGCTTTCCTTCTGCGTCATAAACCTGATTTCTGAATATTAAATTATTAACTCCCTTATAGATCTTTCTGTAGTTCTCCCTGTTATATATATATCTGTAATAAGTACTAATGCATTTATTTTCAAGGACAGCTTTGGGACATGAAAGGCACTTCATCTTCAATTTACAAGGCCAATGTACCTTCTAATTTTGTCCGCACCAACCAGAAACATTTTGAACTGTATTTTTCAGGCTATATAATATATAATAGTATACATATACAATATACGTTGCATTATTACATTATAATTATTATTACATTAATTACAATGTATATAATAATATACATTACATGTAGCATTTCTACTGCGAAAGTGATATTTCTATGGGCTTCATTTGCCATAATGGATGCTCAGAATTTGTACAGGTAGACCATGAATCACAAGCGCAGTGAACACAACTGCTGGTCGTCCTTAAAAAGCCAGCTTTTCCCATGTGAGCAGCATCACCCAGGACCTCTGAGGAGAAAAAGTCAGAATCCACAACTCCAGGGCAGTGCTCAGTTGCCTGAATGTCCAGCTCTGCTCCTCACGATCCCATGTCTCAGACGTCTCGTTTCCAAAGCAGGCCAACAAGAACACCGCCTTCCCCGACTGTTAAACTCACGTGTAACTCAAGTTTAGCTGTGCCCTGTAAAAGTCAAATTTATCACAGAAAAATAGAGCACAGCATCACCAGCAGAGGTCTGCATCAGAGAACACACCCTTTATTTCTGCCACTTCATCTTTATGCATAACTGTCCTCAGACTTACTCCTGGGAATGTCTGGATGCTCAGAAATGCTGTTTTACTGACACACCAAGTGTCAGGCTACCATGTCAGCAGCCAGCATCAGCAGTGTCACCATTTGTACCTGCACCAGGCTGCACCCAGGAGCTGGTGAAATACAGAACGTGCCTCAGAGAGGACAGTTCAAAGAACACACAGAAAGGAAATAACCTCCCATCAGCACGAACCGTATGCAATGCCAGCTTGGCACCTGCCTTCCAAATCAGCTCCTGGACTCAAGGGTTACCTATTGACATCTCCTTTATGCCTTTTGGCAGCAGACTCATCATCTCTCTTCCTCAATGCTTTTCCCTTGCCACACAGCAGCAGTCCCCCATAGCTCTTCTCTCCAGCCCTGTTCCACCCTCCCCGCTGGGTTTTTGACAGATGTCTCCAGGCAGCACCTGGTATTTTGCAGACGATCAGAAAGCTCGGCTGCAAGCCTCAATTTTACCACCTTCCCTCTTCCCGGCAGCAGCACAACAAAGGCGGGTCCCGGTAAAGGCACCTGGGGGCCACAAAGCAAAGGCCCCGACAAAAGGCAGGAGCCTGTGAGCCGAGGGCACGGCCAGGCCAGCAGGGATCAGCGGCGGGGCTCATTCCCTGCCCGCGATCCCACGGCGTCGTTCGGGCGCATCTCTAGTGCGGAGAGCCCCGGTCCCCATAGCAACAGAGGCGGCGATGCTGCAGGAGCCGCGCAGAAATCAGCCCCGCACTCACCGCGGGGCTGGCACGGGATGGGCACGGGAGGCTCCCAGCACTCCCCAACTCCGAGGACCTGCATAACACTGCACAACAAATGCTTTGTCACGTCACTGTGCCACATGCCTAGAAATTTTGCAAATCTGCCTCTCGCTACAGTAGTATAAGAAACAAACACAGCAGGGAGGGACTGTGGTCCTGAAGCTGGAGAGGGAGCAGACACTTGCAGGGTATTTCTGGCTCATCTGCTGATTTTCTATTTTTCTTCAGGCAAAACATACTGAAATTCTGTAAAAATGTGGAGTGCTACATTCTCTGCGGTTTTGCCAAGCACTCTGATAACTTTAGCAGATAAATATGCCTAGAAAATTAAGACACCTCTGACAGCAGATATGTTACTGTATTAATGAACACAGATAAAAATAGAAAAACAGAGTTCCACATACTTACCAACATGCAGATTCGGTTTTTTAGGAGAAACCTGCACTTTGCACCACTCTTTTTTCCCCTACATGAGGGAACAAAGTGGGTTTCCCCTCCATCCATGCATTCCAAGGCATTACAGCACCTACTGTACATCCACACAGTGCAATAAACTGGCTGCATTTCCTTTCTCCCTTTGCTCTGCCCGCTTTCTCACCAGTAGCCTCAACTATCATGTAACTGCACTATTGAAACACCATAAAACAAATTGCTGCGTTGATACTGAGTAACAACACAAGGTTTTTTGGTTTGTTTTTTTTTTCCCTAACAAAAGGCATGCAATTCATAGAAACCCTCCTGGAAAATATATACCGATTTAGACTCTTGTTGTAGTCTGGATGCTCTTGTCTTAAATATTGGGTAAAATGTTTTGCTTCTTTACTCATAGAAGCCACCTTCTGTCTATCTATACACACATGGGCAGACACCTGTATTCACATTGATTTAATGCCTCTGCTAAACTAATCACTGATCAGAGTAAAAAAAGCAGTGGAGAGATGCACAGATTTCTGAAGGATGTTGTCTCCCCTATTTTTAACAGGGAGCTTGCTTGTCCTGTCACAAGCCCACTCAAGACTGAAATACCCAATTTTGCAGATGCTGGGATGGATGAAGAGCCATCAAAGAGTGGCATCTTGAAAGAGTCTAAAGAACTCTAAAAACAGTTGGGGTACAGGGCTGTTGTAAAGTACAATAGATAAGTAGGCTTATTTCTAATTGACCCAGGGCTCTGTGCAGAAGAAAATGAGTTCTTGAAACCTTACCAGCTTTATTAAACTCTATTTCTACAGAAGCCTCCAGTAATAAGAGTCTTAAAACGCATTAGTAAATTATAATTAGGGATTTCTTATCTCTTTTACATGCTTACAAATTAAAATCCAACTAAGTCAAAGAAAGGCTTCCATTGACCTAGAAGGCTTTGGAGAATCTCTCTATAAATTTTAACTGATGGTAGCAGGAATTGTGTTTGTAAAGGAAAAGAAGAAGCTAATATTTTGCCAAGTGAAAACCACAAAGTGTGGGCAATTCTTGGTGAGCATCACTTCGTAAACTAAGAGAGCATGTGGAAGAAAGACAGTTTTGTCTTGAAGCAAAAAGTGAGGAGAAAACTCTACTTCACAGTAATTAGTGACATGGGAACTCGGAGAGCTCAATTAAAGGCAATCCCAAAGCAGCCAGGTCAAGCACTGGCTGTGCATAGCCGTATCGCTCACCCGCAATAAACAATCTGCCACAAGAGTTGGCTTATGGTAAATGTTTGCTAACACACACATGACCTAAGTTATTGACCTCAACCATTAATGGCAGGACACCTACACACACTTTGGTGTCCTCAGCGTTAATGTATCATGGCTTAGTTCCTCAGGACAGAAAGAGCAGGGCTTACGTTTTGCAAATGAAATTAAATTAAACACCTTTACCATGATAACAATTTTTTCTAACTGTGATAAACTGCATGGCCCAGCAGAGGGACAGCTGGCCAGTGTCAGTGCTCAGTCTCTGCAGGATTTCTGTGTTGTGACTGGACCCAAGTCAGTTTAGTTTTGATTTTAAGCCAATAATTATTTGTTTTTATTCTCAGAAACACACGCATAATATTGAAAGTAAAATTAAAAAACTAAATGCACGCATCTTCTGGCTTTTCTTACGCTTTTTGAAGGAACCACGCAGAGCTACTTTCAAAACACACATCTCTTTTACTCTCTTTAAATAACAGTATTCCACATTGATTTTGTATTGTATCTCTAGCAACAGGTGTGGTATCACTTCGGATAATTCATCTGGTTAACAAATAAAATCCTCTAATTTACAAGAATGTTTTGCTGTGGCCAGCATCAGGACACTGAGCTATCAATCCCGTGGAGGCAGAGAAGAGACCGTGTGATGCTCAAAATACATGTCTAGGGACACAGTTCACTGCTGGGTCCTGGGTTCTTCCCTTGGGAGTCAACAGCTCCTACAAGAATCACAGAATCATGGAACAGTTTGGGTTGGAAGGGACTTTAAAGGTCATCTGGTCCAATTCCCCCACAATGAACATAATTCAGTGCAAAGTCAGATCCCTTAAGATAGTGCCTGCTTTTAGTCTGAATTGTGCGGAAATCTTTTATTCCATCTAGCAGAAATTAAACACACTGATTCCCCAATATCAAGAGTGAATATTTATAAAAATAGCAAGTAATTCATTACAGTAAACAACCTGTCCAAGGCTCCAGCAGCAAAACAAACCGACAACTCTTCCAAACAGAACAGGCAGAAACAAGCACTTTGCAGAAGAGAACCCAAAGTAATTGATTTCCTACCCCTGCCTCCAGTATGATACTTCCAGCTAAGCCAATCTGAGTGTGAAGTTTTTGGTGCCTGAGGAGAAGCAAATTGTGGGTGCTTGGGATGGGGATTTGTGGCCTTTTTGGAATGAGATCAAATAACTTCCCATAGAAACTCAGGAGTGTTTTCAATAACTTGCAGTGAAAACATCTGTCTGTGGTTACAAAAAATTTCTAAGTGAAACTTTTTCAGGCGCATAATGGCTTGTCAGTACAACACTCTTAATGAGGCATCTCAGCAGTTCATAAAAATATGCACTGTAAAAGTTGCCCTTGCTTATTATAGATGGAAGAAAAAAAAAAAAAGAGAGAAAAGCACAAGAAATAATTTCCACCCTGCTGAAACATTTCTGCAGAGGAAACTCATTTTAAACAACAACACTGTCACTCAGGACTCAAAACTAATGAGGAACCTAGGGATGGGGAAAAAGTCCCCAAGCTCAAACTATTTTTGGATGCTAAGCACCAAGCAGCACTCAGGAGAGCAGCCTGCATGGGGGTACAAACAGCCACACAGCCTGGCAGTCAGTTTACCTGCAGGCTGATTAACCTGCTCTAGATTACCTGTTTTGATGTTTTACCTTGATTTGCCTTAGAACACCTCTATAAATAAGTCTAAAAACTGTTCCCACACTTCTCCACTGAACTACCATGCCAGAAACTTGCATCATGGACAAGGATGCCTCTGGCTCCAGCAAACATGCTGAGACATCATGAGATGTAAGGTGCAAAATACAGCTACTTGTATTTATCACACAATTAATATATTTGATAATATATATATGATTTACATACATATACATAACATTCCAAATTAAATTCCAAGGTGAAGATACATCTTTAGGTAGCTTGTAAACGTTACAGCCTGAGGGGCTGTCACAGTGTGACGTGGTTTTGCTTTATTTTAAAAATCACACTGCACCAAAGGTCAGCCCTCTGTAATCACCTGATGTGTATCTGGTGGACAAGCCAAGGGAATCATGCTGATTAAAGCTTGGTGAGGACCTGTCCTTGGAAATGGTCCTACAGCAGAAGGAATGTGCTAATTAGGACAGTTTCTTTCCATATCATTTCAATACACTATCAGAGCCATGAGATCACTTAGAATACAGCACCTTAGCAATTTTCTTCCACCCCAGGGTGGTAACATCACTGATCCAAACGCTGTTGCAGGAAACTCAATAGCTTTCTCTGAAAGACTGGGCTAATTACTATAATCCCCTGCAGTGTTAGTGAGGTGGCAAAATCTCAAGAGACTGGAACTGGTGATGATAGAGTGACAATAGGCTTAGGGACAAAGTTTCTGTATTGAAGAACTGGCTGTGCTCAGTACCAGCAGCTGTAACTAATATTGATTTCCTTTGTTTTGCTTTCTTTTTCTTATCTTCAGAAAGTGTAAGCAACAGTAGCAGTCAAATAGGTTGCTAACCAAGTGTGGAAAACAGTTACAATTCAAAAGCAAGAAATACAGCAAAGGTTGCATTTTGTGATTTCTAGCAACGTTCTGGAACAAAGGAAAAGGAGAGAGAGAAAAAAAAGGAAAAGTCCAGCTCTGAAACAGGCTGCCCAGAGCAGTGGTGGAGCCACCATTCTTGCAGAGATTTAAAATATGTACAGATGTGGCACTTGGGAACATGGTTTAGTGGAGGGCTTGACAGTGCTGGAGGAGCAGTTGGACTCAATTATGTTAGAGGGTTTTTCCACCCTAAATGATTCCATGATTCTATGATAAGACAGCAGAGAAAGAGGAGTGCCTGGTTGATCCACCAAAATGTTGATATCCAGAAACACGCTTTAAAAAAAAAAAAAAAAAAAAAAAAGTCTATTAAAACAGTGAAATGGTAAGGATTTTGAGCAAGGCCCTGCTGCCCTACCTAGGCATATTTGTGCCTTTTGAGATCCCAAGTACACAGTGACTGTCACACTCCTGCAGGCCCTGCTCTGGCTGCACTGGGCCCCCCAGGCAGCTGCAAAGCTGCCCCGGTGACACCTGCGTGGCTCAGCAGAACAGGGACTGGAAACGGCTCCCTGCTGACCGGATTGCAGGCAAAATTGGATAACCTTCACAAAACTGCACAGAGGACTTCCATAACAATGAAGCAGCCCTGACATAAAGGGAATAATGATCAGAAGGAGCAGACAAAGTCAATTTGTTAAGAACCTAATCATGTCAAATCAATTACAATTTCTGGGATGGTTTTATTTTAATAAGGTCTTTCAGATGGACCTGCATAAGCAAACTGGTATGGAATAGATGGAGATAAAATTACCAAAATAAAGCTATTTCATATTCTTTGCTATGCATCTCTGAACTGGGAGTGCTGGAGATGAGATACTGGATTTGTAGAAATTTCAGCAGCTTGAAAGGTAAAACACATGTGCGGAGCACCCTCAATGAGAAGATGAGAGAATGTACTCAGATTTTCCCTACTCATCACATTGCCCAAAACCTGACTTTAAATTTCAAAAATCAGAACTGGGTAAAATTAGACGAAAAAGTTAAAAACATATCAGTCAACAATTCTCCCCATCTGAGTAAAGTTTTTCTGGTTTTCTGCCAGTACAGATACAGAAATACGGTTCTACACTCACACATTTCATACGCTCTTCAGCTCTAATTGCTAGTGTTCATGCAGTCATCTACTAATTGCATTACTTGTTATTTCCAACACAAATACAGAACAGATATCTCCTTACTCCATTTGTCTTTTCAAAAGCATTGCCTAGTTGTCTAAAAAAAAACCTTCAGAGGAAAATAATCAGGAAAAAATTCCAAGCCTGCTGCAGATAACGCTAATTCCAATGTACATCTTAGTTATGGAGATTTGCCTTTGATTTGAACACTTGTTTCAAGAAAATTAACATACAGACCAGAAATTATAATAGATATGACAAAGGATGAAATTAATTTTAACATTTCTGTCTTTCTTTTTCTACTTTATTTCAGTAAAAATGGGGACTGGTGCCTTTCATACACCAACTACAAATTTGTTGGGTGAATTTTGGTACCATCTGAAGTGGTCTTTGTCATCCAGCATAAAAATCAACCATCCCTTTTTAATGTACTCCCACTCCTTTGTTGACACACAGAGGGTGTAAAAAAGTCACAGAATCATAGAATGGCTTGGGTTGGAAGGGGCCTTAAAGATGAAAGCCAGCAGCAGAGGTTCATCAACTTGCAACCAGTTATGCTTTAAAAAGCCTAGTGAGAAAGTAGGTCTTCTTACGTTTTACTTGAGGCTAAAATAATTCTTGGGTCAAATTACATAAAATTATTTCCTGCTAATTCTGTGCATGTTATTAAGATTACTAAAATGTATCTCAGTAAACCATGGAGCTGATAGTCTTAATGTTCATTAAAGAACTACACAGAGAGAAATGCTTATTTAAAGCTGAAATGCCCCAGTGTGAAATACACATGTGCACCTACAGGAAAAAAAAGCATACATACCCCATCCCCATTAAACACCCTTTTCAAAAAAGGTGTTGATTATGTCTCAACATTTCTCAGCCTCCCTCATTTGTAACTTCCACTGGAGCTACCTAAGGTCAACCCCTCCACTTCTTATGTGCAAACAACCACCAAAATGGCACGTTCATCCTTCACTCTGAAAGTCATCAACGAAGCACAGAGTTTATCTCCAAGATTCACTTTAAAAGCAGCACTGCTCATGCTAAAATGGCACTGTAAAAGCACTGAAATGTCTTTTACCAAAGGCAATTATAGGATTGCGCCCTGGGATTTAAGAAAGTCTCAGTGACATAATATCCTTCTAAACTGGTTGTGATTAGCAGGTTACCCTAAACCTTCTCAGCACCTTCAACAACACATTTCTGAGTTGACATACAAACTCAAACTGATCTAAGAATGTTTAAATAAATGCAGCCAAACTGATACAAACCCTTCTGAAAAGACTCTTACAGACTATTAAATATTAATTACTTTTTTAAAATGTAAACTACAAGAAATAAATATGTATAGCATTTCAAATTAACACACAAATGCAAATACAGAGTAGATGACATGAGGCTGAAGTGCCATGCCCAAGTTACTCTGAACAATAATACCTTGAGAGCTTCAATACAGAAATACAAAAAACTAGTGAACCCGAGAGAGATTCAAATACATTTCAAACTATCTACTCATTAAATAACAAAAGAACTAAAATGCCATGCTGCTTTATAGCCTTTGAGTTTTTAAAAGCAGCAGTCTAAATTAATTGCAGTGTTATTTGCCCTCTTTGGCATATCCTCAAGTAAAACACCACGTGCCTTAATTAAGCACGATTGAAAATGTATCGCTCATTGTGGAGGAGCTGAAACTCCTGTCACCACTGCCAGGAGGAAACAAGGGTCTGGAGATCCCAGATAGAAAGTTTTCTGAAAATGTACCACATGAATTATTGAGGAGTCATTTTTTTATATTCTTAACCAAAATGAGGTCATTTTTCAAGAAGAGAAGGTGTGGGAATGCACCTCTTCTGCCAGTGACTGGGAGGTGGTGGGGAAGCTGCTCTCATTAATCTTGGCCATGCCCAGGCTGCCACTGCCTGCTGTCACACCCCCTCTCGGGGAGCCCAGCACCTGCACAGGGATGACAATGCCAGTGGCATAAGGACAAGAGCTTGAATAAACTCTGAACAAAATGCTTGGCTGGCAGCCGAGGCCAGTGAGACAGAGGTTTTAGGCATTCTGCAAAAAGAGAAAAAATGAAGGAAAGGGGTGATACACAGTATTTTCAAATTTATGTCGATAGAATAGAGAGATGCAGATAAAACACCTGTGTTTTTTAGGCTCAAAACACAACTTTTTTTCATAAGTTATTCCTTTTGGGCTTTCCAATTACTTTTCCTAAAACCATTCAAGTTTTCTGTGAGTCTCCATTTTATTTCACTGCAACTATATTATGTGCCAGCAATCCAGTTGTGAAACCCCTACAGTTAAAAAGTGCCTAGAACTACAGAAATTTTTCTTGATTTAGAGCAGCTGAAGAAATAGCTCTTTATTTGAGCAGACAGATACATGGAAGTCATTTAGTGACCTAAGAAAAAATATCCACAGAGCACTGCATGAAGTGACCGTGGCTGGAATGGACAAAGGGCTTCAACAACAGTTTGAACCTTTAAGGCCAAACCTAAAGATTCAGACCAACTTTAATAGAGGTTGAATGAGATCAGTGTAGAGAAAGTAAGTTTCTTTCACCTCTCTCAAGTGCCTCAACCTCAGCCAACGGGGGCTTGAAATTCTGGGCACCAAAACCATGTCACAGTAAGTAAAAGTTAACTATATTCTCTGTTAGCACATACATCCAATGACATCATCCTTACCCCTTGACATTAATCCTGCTCTGACAGAAATCTGTCACCAGTGCTGCTGTTCCCAACTCTCTCATAATTAATGTACCCTCCCTGCCGTCCTTGGAGCACTACATGGATGAGCCACAGCTGAGATCATCCTCAAAGCTGTACTGCCTGTATACCAAAACTGAGGCAGGCTTCCAGAAATGCAGAACAGTGCAACAGCCCGGGTGAAATCACCTTCCAACCCAGTGAAAGAGCCCCTCCAAGCAGCCCCACCAGACCTGCCACAGTCTGGGGGCTTTGTCTGATGTAATAGGGCACTGCATATTTTGGAAACAAAGACACAAACTGATTTGCCAAAACCTCATCCTGATTTCCAACAGTGCTGGGAGGTTTGTAGGAAACCAGAGAAACAGCACTTTGAAGGTTAGAAAAAATATTAAAAAAAAAAAAAATCGGTGGAAATAACTCCCTCCAGAAGAAACTGTTGTAATACCACCTAGAAAAGTCCACCTCTACATTTCACCACTTCAAGGCAGTATGTGATAGAGTTACCCAATCCTTACTGCTAAGATACAGTAGGTCAAAGCTGAGAACTGCCATTAGAATTTATAGGTGAATTGAAATATTTCAGGAAGAGAAGTAACTGCAAGCTTCCACAGGTATCTGCTGGATTTTATTATATATGCTGGGACTCAGACTGATAGCATTACATGTTTTCCACAAACACCAATATAGACTAATGGCTGTCATTACTACTGCAATAAAAGCAGTCAGTAATTTCATTAGGTAACCAGGAAAAAAATTTCAGAGAAGGATTAAACACCTGGCCTGAGAATTAATCAATCTAAGCTCTAAGTACATTGAAAACCAGTCCTAGTTCAGCTATTCACATAACCATAAACATCAAAGGTAAACAAGAAAATATTCAACTTGTTCCTGATGGTATGAATTTCAAAGCCATTAAAAAGCAGCCAAAATTACTGAAGTTAATAGAATCCTTCCATGAAGTTCAACAAGCTTTGACTCAGGCTCTAAAAATGAGCTGTGGGTTTTATTTGAACACAGCTAAGGTAAGGGTCCACTTTCTACTGCACACCCAACATGAATGACTTCCTGAATACTTTAAGTAACCTCTGAGAAAAGACTTTGGGTGCAAAGTAAAGAGCAGGGAGAGCACAGAGAAGAGGCAAGGTTTTAAAAAGAAGGCATGTGAGGAATAGAGGCCTCTGGAGATGGTCCCCAGCAGCAGGAGGGATGCAGAAGAGCTGAGGATCACTGGATCCTCAGCCTTGTTTTGGCACTTGCACGTGAGGCTGCCCCAGGCAAACCAGAGCTTGCAGTGATACCAATTTTCTCTTGAAAAACACATTAGCTGCAATAATGAAAAACACTGCTTGAGAAAATGAGCTCATATTACTATCACCATTAGAATGGTGGTGACAACCTCAGTTGGTCGAACCAAGCACTACAGCAATATAAATCACACTCTCATTTCATATTCCTGCAAATCACATTTTAGACAGAAAAAAGCCCTAAATAATTACCTGCTTTTCAAGCTGTACCAATAAAGGGGTTTTATAAGTACATAACAGTGAAAAATACCTCCCTGATGATCTAGTCAAGCACTGAAACCCTCACAAAAAAATCAGCCTCACCTTCTCTAAGCTCCCAGCTGCTCATTTCCATCCCTTCCCACCCTGTATCCTGTACAAGGTGGAAGGAGGGAGCTCAAACCCAGATGAATTCCTTACTCTGCATCCCAGGAAGAACATTCAACTGGTGGCAGTGTCACCTCACACCATTTGTCTAAGTGTGGCCTCAGGCTTGGATCACAGAGACCCAAGCCCATAACTTGATCACTTTCAGAACTTATTTCTGAGCACCCACACAAATGCCATAGCTGCATTACAGCCTTTGGACCACAGGACTTTGGAGGCTTTTCAGACTGGAATCTAAGGCACTGGGTTTCCTTCTGTATTAACTACAACTTCTCTTTTGGGAGAACTCAACTACGTCTATTTTCTCAGAAAGTTTCAGTAAAGGCTTAACTGTTTGCTCCCTCTTTCTGGAAAAATAAAATTCACCATTATATTAATCCTCCCAAGAGTACAGGTGGGAGAAAAGAAACAAAGGCCTCAGTTCAAATGTGCCTTCCCATGTGAATCATCCCTTAACTCTGGGCTCTAGCATCAACATCCAACACATGAAGCTCCCCCTACTGCAGCACATACTAAACCAGTTTGTAACTGTATCTTCATCACTTCGATTATATTAAATAGATTATTTTCTTTTACCGTATTTATCACTTACATTCAAACCCAATTGTTTGGTTTGGGTTTTTTTAAATGCATCTGGTTTCCATTAAGATGGAACTACGATATGCAGAAGAGATTTCAAGCTAGACTTTTTTCCTCAATCACTGAAAGAAATTGGGATGCCATATACAGAAGTGCTGTATAAGTACAATCCAGACTGTGTTATTTTTGCTCAGAGGTAATACCTGGTCTTTACAATGATTTCTAGGAAAGGCATATTGTACATCTCAACCGTAATTGCTGTCAGCCACATTTTGAAAGGGCCACACTCGTAAGCTCCTTCTGTAAAGGAGCAATCTTGAATCTTAAAGTCTACATTAGTGCATAATGAGTTCCTGGCAGCTGTTTTCCAACTGAAAGCCATCATCTGCTGCTTCTGTTGGGGATGTGGCTGTGAAAAAAGCAGTTCTGCTGACGAGCAGCAGGGATAGAGGCGTGTACAAATACACAGCATCACATATAATTAACCACAAGCCCTGACACACACCTCCAAACACAACTGCAGTAACTGCAAGCTCTGCAAGGGCTGGGGTTTCCTTGAGAAATACCTCCTGCACTATTACAAGAGACCAATTAAAAATGAATGCAACAACAAATGCCTGGCTTGTCTTTCAGTGGGGAGAGACAGGGACCACAGGGTAGGGAAGGAATATTCACACCTCTCCTCCCCAGCTCTGAAGCAACTGTTACCAAACAAAATAACTCTCCTCTACACTTGACCCATTTAACTCGTATTTCGCACCAAGTAAGAGGCTAACAGCAGATCCAAGGGCTGAGTGGGAGGCTGTGATCTCTAACCAGGGCAGTGACCTTCAGAAAAGGCTCAGAATACGTTCCCATCTTTGTCTTCCCCTTGTTTTCACGAGTGCTGCAGTTGTTCTGTCTTCAGCCTGGGCAAAGCAGTTAAAGCACAAATGGAAATGCCAGCTCATAAAGCGCCTTTCTTCAGTGTTTCAAAGCTAATGAGCATGAATCACAGATTGATTGGAAAATCTGTGCCCATTCCAGAGCTTCTGTTTCTGATATTCACCCCACTCTACTCTGTCAGAGGTGCACAGCAACAAGAGCCCAGCTCCTCGGCTGATGGAAGCTGCCAGGGCCCCGCTGACTGTACCAAACCCACGCTGACATCCAGCACAGACTGGAGCCCACTGTGCTGCGTTGCCATGCTCCGGAAAAAACACAAACAGGCCGGGACACAGCACCACACCACACCCCCGAGTGTGCACACACACATACCAGGGCCTCCTCCTCCTGGTGTTTATGGCCATTCATTCACTTTCTGATTAGATCATCCCCATGTCCCAACCAGCACAGCCAGACGAGGTTTCTAATGGCTCACGCCATGAATAACTGCCACTGTTTCTTGACATTTATACATTGACATCTGCTCTCTGATACTGAAAGCTGCCTGATGTATTAGACATTTAAAATATTTTAAACAGGAGGACTGGCAGAGTCTTTTGATCACAGGAAAGCAGCACGATTTTCAATACAGGAGACCAAGCAAGGTCTAGAATTGTTATCCCATAAAAAGGGTGTAAATTGTTT
>PYHW01009522.1:1375519-1445353 GCA_013186435.1 Turdus rufiventris
TATAAACACCAGTTTCCACTTTCATTTGCGTACTTCAAAACTATCACCAATGTTCTTTGCTGCCTCCACTAGGCTGACACACACTTCAAACCCTGCCTTATAAAGGAAGCCAAGGAGTGGAGCAATTAGATGTAATTGAAGCTGTGCTATTGCAGGAATCTGTGCATTCCTGGTGCTAATTGAAATCCATACGTTCTACTTGCAGAGATCCAGTACTATAGTGTAATACAAATACACAGCAGCCAAGCCTGAAACAAACAACAGCAACCAACCCCTTCTGAACCACGCAGCTTGTGGCAGAAACCTATACACTGTTCAATCTAGAAAATCACTTCCAACTGCAATTACTGCCATTTACTCTATCCTTTTCTTTGGAGCTGATGCTATTCCCCTGAGAGCACTTCATTCATGGGCTAAATTTGGAATGCGTGTGTGCATGTGAGCTAAACCCAGAGAAAACAGAAGTAGGTTACAAATTGTGTACCTGCTTGTAACCCAAGTGCAACCAGCTGGAAGGAACCATAGAACAGGTGAGGTAACGTGGGTTGGTGTCTACCTTCGTTCTCCCTAAATTGCTGCATGCCCAAGGAACATTTTTATTTCAAGAAGGCTTGGAGAAGGCAAATCAATTCCCAAACTGACTTGCAATGCCCGAAAGGATTCACTGCCTTTTAGTGCAAAAGGTGAAGACGTAATTTTCCATCCTCCAAATTCATATTTAAAGACAAATTTGACAATCAGTTACCTGTCCTTTCAATTATGATTTTTTTAATCAAAATTGACCTGAAGTAATTCACTGTCTCTCTCAGGCCATTTTAGAAAGTGCTCTGAGAGAGCCTTAAACATCGGCCCATCTCCATCTACCTTTTAAATATTTTCCCCTCCTATATTTGGTGCCAGAGAACAATGAAATGAAGTGGAAATAAATGAGAAAATGAAAAACTACTAGGATTCCACTGAATGAATAACAGTGCAAATTTCTACTGAAAACAGAAATACTGGATTATTCCTACATGGTGAAAGCATAATGACAGGAAGTTCAAACGTTGAGCTCAGCAATTTCTGTCACCAAGACAAAAGATGCCTACTTAATCAGCTAGGAAAGATTTTGAAATAATTAATTCCTGAAAACAAATGAGAGTGGAAAAGCCTCTGGCCATCTTAGTATTTTTTTGGCCTCCCTCTGTTCCTTGCATTTCAGAGCTTCAGGGCTCCCAGTGTCTAACATAAATATCTCTGTGCTGCATATGTCAGTCTCAATTTGTAGAGTGTAAAAATGTCCCCAGTCAGAGATGCCATCAAAAGCATCAACACAGCATGCCCAGTGCAGACAGGGACACCACACCACAAAACCACAGCTGCTCTGATAGGGACAGGCAGGCAAGAGAGGTGGATGCCACGAGGGCAGAGAGGCAGAGGCACCCTGTGGCTGCCTCCAGTGTGGCCCCGTGTCCCCAGAGAGGCAGGACAGGCAGCTTTGAGCCCACCTCAGCCTGTGCCACTGCAGGAACACGTGAGGAGGCTGTGAGATGCGCCGGTACGATACAATATGTGTGATACTTGGCGGCCCCGGCACCCTGCAGGGAAAAAGGGAAGCTGGCTAGGGAAGAAGGGACTTGGCTTCTCTGACTCAGCTGATGTTTGCCAAACATTGGTGAAAATGAGCAGGAGCTGTGAATGATAAATCAGGGGCCTGGAATGCACGGCTGGCGGATTCAGGCTCAACCAGCCACACCATCCCCTAGAACAGCCACCACTGAGGCAGATCATTTCTCCTTGTTATCTTCACAGTATTTAATCTGTGCAATGCAGCACTGGCACAAATCTGCTAACACACTAAAACAACTCCATCCCTTTGCAGGTTCCTATTATTTTGTTATGAAAACAAGAACATTTTTAAAACTACATATATATTGCATTTAGAGGCCACAATTAACAAATTAAACCTTCCAAGTACTTATGTTAGACCTCCAACTCATTCATTGCATCAATACAATAGAGCAGAGTAATGGCTACAGTGACCCTGTTACACTGGAACACGGAGACCTAGAAAAGCCCGGCTCAGCCATGGAGCCCAGACCATGTACACTCCTTACGCACTTTATGATGCTGAAAAAAGGTCACAAAAACACAAAATGCTCTAGTTCAGACGTTCAGCTCTAGCACACATCACTATTCTTCTCCCTGTCTTGTTGCTCTAAGTAAATGGAAATTACTTCTCCAGAGTGTCACTCACCATGGAGCTGTCATGATGGAAGCACAGAGTGTTTGCTGATGCAACCAGGGACACGAGGTGGGACGTTCTATCCCACAGTGGGAGAAATACACATCATTTCTCAGTTGTTACCATCACACGTAGCAACTAAAGCTAAATACAGCAAAGCATTTCCAGCTACCATGTTAGTTCTACACCTGGCACAAAATGTGCTGGAAGACTCGTGATAGGAATAAAAGGCAAAGGGAACAAGCAAATCCTGATTTCAATAATGCAAGAGAAGCAGTGGAGTTGCATCAGATTAATGACAGTGCAAGCCATGTTAAAGCACAGGGCAGACATTTAGGAATACAACTGGTTTGACACTACCACTCCTAAAAAAACTGTCCATGACTTAAAAACAATTTTTTTTCTCTATGTATTCTCTTCTTTACAGAGCAAATTCTAGAACCATATATCAGCCTGTTTACTTTTATGTAAATTGGATTATAGCTCTTCTGGAAGCAAAGCCATTCCAGCTCTCTCCCACTGGTTCAGCTGAAAGAAGAATAAGACCCTCCACCCTTACAGCAGCTGTGTTACCAGTAAAATTAGGAACATCGAACACCAGTGAGTTGGGTTAACTTGAAACTACCACTTTTCCTTTGTGATAAAGCCTTTTCGATATCTACTGCTCAAAGAAAGAAAAGCCTGCGTTTTTTCTCATTAGCTCTTCTCTGCCTGTTCAATTTACTGCCTATTGACTGAAGCAAAACTACCTTTATTCTAAAGCTAGAGGACATGATCTCTCAGGTGGCAGACTGGCTTCATTCTGGTTGAATCACCAAACAGCACAGCCAAGAGCAGTGTGGCCACAGCTCTTTGTCTGTCACCAGTAATAACAGCAGAGTGGGGCAAACAGCAGCAACTAGAAAAGGCACAGTGGGAATTTGCAAGCATGGAATGAGAGCAATTCAGGGAAACACCACCCAGAGGACTGAAACTGCTGTCCTACCAATTTCAGGAGAGACGGTCACTGGTTCAAATCCTTCTTTTGATGGCAGTCAGTTTTCCACAAAATTTGGTAGTTGCAGGAGTGAAATAACCAGATAAACAAGCATTTTTAAATACTTAAATAGGCACATTTACCACAAATTAAAGTGCTGTGCAATATTATTATGACACTGCAAATGCTGCAGAGGAAAGCACAGAAACATGGGAGCAAGAAGGACCTCCTCGAAGGAGCTGAACCCAGTCCAGTGATACGTTACAGAAATCATATCTCATACATAATCAAGTTTCTCTTGGCTTTTTATCTGATTAAACCTATTAGAAGGCTGCAGAGAAGCCTCATTTCCTTTTCCCCTCAGGTTGCCTTTGCTTGAGCACACCAAAGCCAAGCTCCTTTGGATTCTGTGTAGGACAGGATCACTCTTCTGGTAATTCCCCTCCACATGTTTCCTGTACATTGGGAATCTTGTTCTTGAGCATAAGTGACCAGTGTGACACTTCTATTCCAAAATGGGTCTCAATTACCTTATACATGGAATAAAAAGTCTTAAGTAGCTAAAATTAATTAAAAGGATTAGCTTGTACACTGTACTGATTCCATTAGCAAGCATACAGCTTCCACTGGAAGTACTTGACATAATGCAGCCAATTTTATTTAATATAGGAGATTATGCTTAGATTAGAAAAGGAAGTCTCATTTCTGTTCCTTTAACTCAGCATTACGACTTCCTCCAAGTCTTTTCCACTACGGGTCTGATTCCAAGATTTCAATTTTTCTAAAAGAATTAGCAATAAAAGTAACAAGACTGGAATTCTGCAATAAGCCAAAAAAGATTATTTCTGCATTGATCCATCAACAGCGTGGTTTATGAAGAGCCTCTAAGTTTAGGAAGAACTTGTTGCTCCTAGAAGTCCCTCTGCTATCAGTGCTTTCAGTACTAGATATAGGAACATGCTTCATTTTCCTCATGATGACCAAGAGTTGGTTTTCATCTGAAACATTCTAGAATGAAAAAACATCCTTAAAAGGAATTCTAGGAATTTAGTACTTGAGCCCTTTGCAACAGACTTGGCAAAGACAGAAGGAAACACCAATATACTACAAGTGCCAAATCACTCACTGCATTAGTCCTTCAACATCAACCTCCATGAAGTTACACCAAAGGAGAACGAGTTCTGTCCACAACTGCATCCTGTGCTCTCCAATACTAGAGCTGAATGAACATGGACTTTCTTCCCAGGAACACAAATTTGATCATAGCCCATTATTACAGGGGCAAATTACCACAGGAAAACAGGACACAACCCTACCACTGGTTTAACAAATCTAGCAAGGCAGCCCACTGGCTCACCAGAACACGCAAAGCCACAACCATCACCACAAGGATTAAATTTGGCTTTGCATAGGTAGTAGTTTTCCACATTCTACAAAACTTCTGATTTTTCCCATCCTGTATTAGGACAAAACTGAAGCCTTATNCCAGCTGAACGCTGTATCCACAAAGAGCTGCTCTCTGTCTCTCCCAATACATAGATCAAACTCATCTAGCTCAATTAATATTTAATTATCCACACAAAAGGGATCAACTTCCGCAGAACAGATAGAGGGCATATTGGCTGGTGCAATGCAGCTTTGTTCAGCAAAAGTAGTTCAGGACCTGAAAACAGGCTACATTACTTGGGATTTTGGAGCTCCTGCACATGGCACTTTTGTCTCTCTTCCCAAAATAAATTGTGCCTACCTTGTCAAAACACAGAGGAATTCAACACGGAATTCTTGTACTATTGGCTATTCCAGGGCCTATCTCGCTCATCAAGAAAGTTACCAATTTTGAGGTTTTCAGACAATAATTTGTAGAATTTTAAAAGAAATATCAATGGCAGAAGCTGTATTTCCTCATGAAGTCACTACAGGTGAAGAGTGGTGAGAGCCTATGTAAAACCAGACCTGAGCCACCAACATCTAGCATATCCAAACTCAGGGATTAACAATATTTTTGCTTAATATTTGTCAACAGAAAATGCCCCATTAATATTTTCTAGCTGTAAAAGACCGATAGCTGTAAAAAGATACCCAAGCATTTATTATGCTTTTGAAAAATGGAGATGAATCAGCTGTTGGAAGACTCTGAATATGGAAACTCGATATAAGAGATGCTTTCCAAGCATTCATTTGGCAGTTGTTGCAACCTTGGAAGGCAGTGGGCTACTTTACTTGGAAAACAATGGGAAGAAAGCACAAATATAGAGATTTAAAAAGCAGCAATCCAAGCACCCACTTGGACTCCTTAGACCTTCAAAACCTCTCTCCTAGCATGATATTGTTTCCAGATAACCTAACAGTCCAATTAAAACATTGGCTATGCACTTAATCTTTTGATTTTTGCTTCCTTATATGGATTTCCATTCCCCTACAAGCAAACCTTTCAAATTCAGAAGTGAGACAAAGCAGATATCCTCTTTGCTACTAGATTCTGCTTAAAAAGAAGACTAAGGTGCTATATAAAATCCCCCACTGTGTGGAGATCCAGGCAATATTCCAAGCACAATGGGGTGGAGTGAGAGTTTTTTCTTCAAATTCTCGTTTAGACTGGATTCTCTCATTCCCTTGTGGTTACAGGTACAGAATCTTCCTTCTGTTATAAAAAAAAAGCCTAATGGTGTCACCTATTACAAAAGAACTTTTCCTCACCAGGTCCAAGCCCATGCAGAAGTCCCAGAACACGTGTCTGCATGTTATTACCATCTAAAACAATTTGTCTTGCTCGTGTACGGTGTTGGTTAAAATGCAAATTCTATGCCAGATGAGGGACTGAACAATTCATCAGTGTATGATGTATACGGATTAAATAATTCTTCTTCATCATGTAAGCAATCCCCCACATTTCAGTGGGGTAACTCAGGTTATAGCAATTGACATAACACAAGGGGAGGGGAGATTAAGTGTAAACCCGTTTATGTCATAATTATGCAGCACCACAGGCATCTCTCCTCCTAAAGCGGAAAGAAAGCCCAAACAGAAACAAATAGCTGCCTGCAATTAAAACCATTAAAAAGAGATTACCTCAAGCAAGGGGTTGAAGCAGTGGGCATGGCAGGCTATACCTTGAAAATCAACCATTTGTAACAGAGAGCCTGGACATGCAGAGAAAGTGCCCTGGGAACTGGGTGTGGCTAGACAAATTCACATTTTTACCCAGTTATTTGTCATTAGCATCAGCGAATTACCGCAGATAGTGCAATAGTCAGCAATGGATCTATGACTGTTTACAACGTGACCTTAAGAAACATCTCGGGAAAAAAATCAACCAAAGATGTATAAACCTCCATCTCCCTGGCTTGAAGGAAAAGAGATGTGTGGCAGCACATGAGCCAATACCACCTTCTGTCAAAACAAGCTCTCTTAAGGACAGCCGAGGGAAACCTGCGCTGAGCAGCATCCACTGCCGAATGACACCAACTCCAACAGAACAAAAAAAAATACAGAAAACCGCCTCGGCTCAGCCACCCGGCTCGGTTTTCGCAACGCTATCGATTTCCGCATAGAAACAGATGGGGGAAGACCCCTTGCTCACGGATGCAGGGCAGGAGCATCCCCCCGCGCTCCGCGACCCCAAGCACCGCTCCCCGCCCGGCTCCGCTGCCGGTCCCGGTCCCGGTCCCACCTTCTTGGGTCTCTTCCTCCGCTGGCTGCCCCCGTTGTACTTCTCGCCGCCGTCGCTCTTCTGGGCCGCCTCCTCGTTCATGCTAGCGAGCGGCACCGGCGGCAGCGCGCCGTGCCATACAGGCTCCGCGCCCAGCCCCAGCCGAGGGTGGCACCGCCGGGGCAGGGCCGGGGGCGGGCACAGCGACAGCGACAGCGGCGGCGTTGCCGTGGTGGCGGCGGGGCGGGGACGGCGCGCCCGGGCAGGGGGCGATGCTCCGGGGGGAGAAATGCTGCTGAAATCACAGAGCGGTTGGGGCTGGAAAAGCCTTCAACTCATCTCCTAGTTTCAGCCCCCTGCCGCGGGCAGGGACACCCTCCGCTAGCCAGCTCCAAGTAACCTGCCCCGTCCAGCCCGGCCTTGGACACTTCCAGGGATGGGGCACGAGATGCTGCTGACACACCTTCCTTACCCCCAAACCATTCGCGTGAGCGAGGTATTTGGCCACAACTGTAACATCCAAGAGATGATTCACTGCCACTATCACAGCAGACAATGGCAGCATGATTGGCACAGCACAAGGCTTAGTTTGTACTATTAAAATAAATCACCTTCTCCTTGGTTTGGAAGAACAACACAGCAACATTCACATGTAAATGTATTCTTCTATTTCTTCTAACGCTTCAAAAAGAAAAAAAAAATTACACTGTTCCACTTCCAACCGAAAAAAGCAGCCAAGCAACTTGCCCTCCTTCTCAAACATCAGCAAAGGCCGAGAAACAAAAGAATAAACTCCCTTTAACTGCTTACTCAGCAAAGGAGAGGCTGGAGAAAGTGGAAAGGACCCAGTGAGGCATGAATTCACCCTCCCACAATCGCCCTGTCTGTGAACACAACGAACATCTGCAGCACAACAATGTGAGCTGTGTAACAATCTCAAAATCTTTTTTCTTTCTCTTACTTTAAGAGCGACTTCTTTGTTACTGTGAGCAGTAGTAAATTCTAGGCTAAAATGAGAAAACTCATGTAGAAGGGGAGCTACAGATCTTGAAGAAGGCGGGTGCTACACAACACTGCATCTGTTATGCCATAATTAGAGCTGCAATCACAGTCACAGCAAGGATTTTGGGGAAGACAGACAACAGTCATTTGTTATCAGCGTTAGACATCCACAGAATTCATTTGGGGAACCTGTGGAGATGTAGCTATTCTATTAATTTACCAACACAGATGCTGGTTTTAAAGAGAGAGGTCATCTCCCATTTCTCATTTTAGTCAAATTTTGCACAAATTCATCCCTCTGCCCAGCCCTTTCTCATACCAAACTAAGCCATCTATAATCTTTGTCTGACATTTGCTTATTCCCAATAAGTGATTCTTGGGTTAAATACTTTGTAGAGGAATGTGGCGACTATGTATTTTCTTTTCCTCTTACAATGTTTCTTGCACTATTAAAAGAATTCAGTCACTGATACTTCTGAGTGTAAAGATGAAGTAAACAATCACACATGACTGTTCTTGTAGCTAACAATCATCCATGATGGTTCTGAAACCCAGAGTTCGTGTGATATTGCACTGGTGTAAAGGGGATAAATAAACTATCTCACTCTGCCAAATTCATCACCGTTCCTCTGTCCCTAGAGATTTTTAGCTCTATATTTACTTTTAGTCTTCAAGCTGAAAAAAACAAGGAAACAGGACTGCCAGAGACTTCCATGATAGCCAGGAAATGAGCAGATTTTCCTGAGAGAATTAAATGATGGAAGGCTTGATGCCTAGTGAAAGGAAGAATTCTCTGGGAGTCAGTGTGAGAAGCAAAAGGGCAGCACTCCAGGGAGGCAGCCAGTGCTTAGTGCAGGCTGGAAGGTACGAGGGAGGAGTGAGACAAAGGCACCGTTTGAGGTTTTCCAATTTCCATCCACATTTCTCACCTGACCTTTCCTTTTTTGCTATCAGTGCATGGGAGTTGCACTGTCACATAACTCCCAGGTGAATCAAGGGCACAGTGTGACAGTGTCCACAAAAAACTGCAAAAGCCTGCTGTTCCAGCTACCAAACCACTCCAAGTTCACAGGTACAAGTTTGCTAAAGGATGACAACCACATTAACCTGAACTGTTCTTAGCTCCTCTCCCCAAATCCTGGGCATTCACCTTTGGCAATGCAGCTTTAGGTGTAGTCAAAGAAAACAAATACTCTTGGCTCAGTAACAACACATCAGTACACTTCATTTCCCACAATCCCAGAAATCCAGCATGAAACCAAACCAACCTAACCAGCCAGGGAATCACAGCTGGTGTCAACACACAACAGGTTCAATAACAGCACAAAATCAGCCCTAAGAACCACACAAGCTGCCACAGAAATCCACAAACAGCCAAGGAAGTCCTAAATATTCAGAAATGCTGAAGGTATTCATACCTCAGTTAAAGCAGTTAGGCAAAAAATACTATAGTATGTGTATTCCATTCCATTCACAAAATTTATAAGCTAAAAAAATATATGTAGACATAAACTTCCAACACAGGGAATTCCACAGAAAGCAATTTTTCATTTGCTTGAAACAGGGCTGCAGTGACATACCTGACCAGCCCTCAGCAGTTTATAAAGGGGATATCAGATCTCCAAATTATTTCTATGAACCTGACATGTGGTCTTTGGTGATGGGACAGGTCCCATGAATGAGGGTTTAGGTGAGCAGGTGGATTAGTGTGTGGAGACTTCCCACGGATATATCCCATTGATTATGTTGTTTCCAGGCTGTATTCATTACACCTAAGTCCAGTTGCTTAGCTCACCTTAATTCACCTCACATCTGAACCCCAGCCTCATGTAACAGCGTGTCAGGTTAACAACACACAATTACCTCCCTTCAGACAGCTTCCATCAGGGGATTTCACCCCAGCTTAAATTTACTTCACGAAGCTGAAAAGAAATGATGCAAAAGTGGGAAGCAGCTCCCTGCAAGTCCTTCAGCAGTGCGCTGGTCACTCTCTCTGAAGCACTGCCAGAAGTTTCCTGCAGTACGTGAGCATGCAGGGCAGCAGTACTACAGGAACCCCTTTAACATGCTACGTGCTGTCAGTCTCAGGGGCTTCCTTGCTGAGTTTTGCTTGGGTGTTTTCCAGACCCAGGACCCTCGCTCTCAAATTCATTTCTATTGTCATGTAAACCCAAGGCAAAGGAGCGTGTCCTTGTCACAGCTGCTGGCAGATGGCTCCAGCCTGTACCAAGCACTGTGCTGGTGCAGCTGGGTCACTGCTGCTGTGCAAGATAGCCAGCTTATCACTACTACCTCAGGCATGTCTACACAGTCAGTCTGACACAGGATTTCCCAGAGTCATTCCTTATATCAGCATTCTAGGTGGCTTCTGCAATTAAAAATGTAATCCTAGAAGACCAGCTCCATTTCTGCTGAATTTAACAGCAACAGATCCATTAAGATGTTTGTGGCAACAGTCAGAATTTACATGATGAAAATTAGAACTTGATTTTCTAGTTGAACCACATCTTTCTACATCCTGACCTTACTTCATATTCTGCACCTGTACTACCATATATTAAAAAAACTGAAACAACATTGTCAGCAAGTCAGAGCACTCCCACATTCACATTCGGGAAACTGAAGACTAGGGGCATCTTATCAGTGCATCAAATACAAATGAGAGAGTAAAGACCAAGACAGGCTCTTCTCAGTGGTACCCAGCAATAGGCACAAATAGAAATGCAAGTAAAGAAACACTTTAAAAGCAAAGAAACACATTATCTAACTGGACCGTGAACTCTTAATCCTTAGAGATACTCAATACTTTGCACTCCTGAGCAACATGGCCTGGCTGACCCTGATCCAAGACAAGGATTGGACTACGATCTGCAGAGACACATCTTCACTTGACCCGCCCTAAAAGCAAACCCTCTGCATTTATCACATAACAGTAGCTGTTAAAAGCATTAAAATACGCAGCTATTCCAGCTGAGTAATTTCAACTACTGTCATTGTTAAAACAGTGACACCTATATTCTCTCAGTCGCTTCAATGCTTATAATAAAACCCCCTCCAAATACCATGTGTGCTAAGTGCTCTGTGTCTACTCAGCAGTGCACCACAGATAATCATGTGGGATTTTATCGACCACCACTACAGGAGTTTCTGCTGATTACCTTGAGCTGAACCTCAGCTTCCATCTGGCCCACCCTGATAAGAGAACAACAACAGAGCAAAACATAGGAGGGTGAAAAAGCTGCCTATGTTTTACCACTGAGTCATTAATGAAGCTGTAATAGCTAAGAGATAATCTATGCATCTATTTAATTATCTTGAAAATCTGAACAATTATTTTTCTGACAATGAAGTAAAAAAAACACTTATCACCCAAATCAGCATTCTTACACAATGTTATGTAAGTGCTCCCTATTTATTTCCTCCTCAATATATAAAGGACAAACACAAATTACTGATAAGCAAATTGCTCCAATCATGTCACAGCTTTCCATTAAAAACACTCTGAACTCTTACAGACCATCTTGTTCCACTCCTCCCGCCTGGTGCAGAGACACCTTCCACTAGATCAGGTTGCTCCAAGCCCCGTCCAACCTGGCCTTGGATATTTCCAGGGATAGGGCAACCACAGCTTTCCTGGGCAACCTCCCGAGCTAGGGCCTCACCTCCCTCAGAGGGAACAATTTCTTACTAATACTCAAACTCCACACTCTGTCAGCTTGAAGCCTTTCCCTCTTATCCTTGTCCTTGTAAAAAAACTCATTAAGAAGTACTGAAATGCTACACAGTTTGAATCGAAAACACACAACCAAGTGATCTTTCTTTAATCTGGATTTCTGTTAGACAGCCATGATTGGCTTGGTACTTAATCATCTCAGGACAGCAGGATAGCCAAAAAATAGGCAGCCAGCTTTCAGGAAATACATCTGCTATATCCTTCCATTGTTTTAACACATCGTGTTTGAAAAGGAAAACCAGTAACAATGCAATAAATGAGGAATCTCAGCTCCACTCCTTATTTCTGAGGAAAATAGTTCCTCAGAACTCTTCAGTTCAGCACCTGTGCCTTGGACAGCAGGAGGAATTGAGCCCCTCTTCCTGTGCCAGGTTGCCGAGAGTCTCTGGGGATGGACCTCCATCTCCTGCACAGCACAAACACCTCACATCACTGGTTTCCACACAGCACAAAGAGAGCAAATATTTCTGTGGCAAATACACTTGGGTGACTCATTTCCTCAGAGGAGCATCTGTTGCTGGTAGCAACCTCAAAACAAAGAGGATGTCTCTGCATCCTTGTGTAAAGGACAATAGGTAGTAGTACCCTGTCATCATCAGTTACATATGACACAGCTGACAATGCACAGTCATCCTGAAAGCATGGATTACAGAAAAGATTCTTCTTTCAAAGGTAAATATTTCCAAATCATGAAAATTTAACATTTGAGTTGGATACTATTAACAGCTTCTATATGTGTTTGAAATATATATATTTAATCACTTGGCTCTATTCCTTGTTGCTTCTGTCCTCTAGAAAACCATCATTCCATTTAAGTGGCAAGGAAATATCAATATTTAACATGTTTTACTGGGATTCTCAACAGCCTTTAAACACTGATGAAAGTCAAGTCAGTAGTGCCATATACTAAAAGGAATCATAGGCTACCTATCCAAATATCCAACAGCAAAACTAAGTAATGCAGAATGCAAATTTGACATTCTTTTCTTTCTAGAAAGAGTGTTTTCTATTTTTTTCTCACTACACTGTCTAGACACAGGGAGTAAATGCAAAAAGAAAAAAAAAAAACTTTAAACGGGTTATTTTAATGAAACACTAAGTTACTTTGTCCCTCAATATTAACACCTCTGAGCTGCTGGGATTCTACTGTACCTCTGCATTAAAATTATCAGCCAAGTTCTGCAGAGAGAGGGTTGCCTGCCTAGCTCAAACTGCTCCAGAAAACACGTACACAGCAATCAGTGCTACACAAACCAATAGTCAAAATGTAGATTTAAAACATGCAGAACCGGGGAGAAGAAATTCCTGCCCTCAGTTGTGGCATGCAGTAGATCAAACAAATTAAAATCCATGAACTGAAGGCACCATTTTCTGCCCAGTGGGAGCTGCAAATTGATCGTTTGCGTTATCCATCCATCTGGGAGTCAGGATTGTGGGGATGTGACCTCACATAACACCTCTGTTGAGAGGACATCGAACTTCAGCAGGAGAAAAGGCTCAAGTCCCCTGCAATTATCATGCTGGTCACATGCTCCATGGCGATTGCTATAGTAACCAGACACTTGCCATGGAGACTTTCTAGCTCAAAGCATTCTTCTCTTATGCCTTCAATTATTTTTCTTCTGATAACTGTTAATTTATGTTTTATTTTGGAGTAAAGGAATTGACATTTTTCCTTGTGTTCATCTGGCAAAGAAGAGACTACCAGAAACGAAATTTGAAAGCAGTTATAATAGAAAGGAAAATTAGTACAGAGCTTTGTGTCACAAGTTGATAAAATACAGTACTTGTATTATTTAGCATACACAAACTACAAGAGAAATGAGTCACATTTTCAGCAGAATGTAACAAAACTAAGATTTTTTTAGATTTTTTTTTTTTTTTTTAGATTTTTTTGCCAAGTACTCAAATGAGCATCTAAGGTTGCCATTACTATAGGTGTGGCTGTTAGTTAGGATTGCTACATAGAATCTTCTCTTGCTAGGTACCGTTTTCCTGCAAAACATCCTGATCAAATTTCCATCTCTTGAATTTAAGGTTTTTGATGCTGTCTCAAGATGAATTTGAAATGCTCATCTGAAAGAGTTTAGCTATTAAAGGTTTTTGATCCAAACTATACGGATATAAGAACACAACGAGGGTAACAGGATTGCCAGCACTGCTGGCAACAGGAAGAACCAGGACTGAATCTGGGAATGGTACTGGCTGCATAAGAGGGGTAAAGAAATGATCCTGGAGATGGAAAAAGGGAGATGGACGCAAGAGTCAGTGCTTCCTAGAGCTATTATTCTCCAAAACCGGGGAGGAAAAGGTTAAGAGGATCAGACAGTTGTCAACTGTTCCAAAAGTAAGGAAAATTAACTAGCAAAGGCACCCATGTGACTTTAGTTCTACCTGTACTGATGCTTTATATATTCTAACTGTATCTGTTTGGTATCTGTCATTTCACCAGAGCCACCTGACTCTCAGGGCTGAGACAGCCATACCAAGGGATCCACAGAGATTCAGAGCAAGGGCATCTGGTGCCTGATTTGCAGATAGATTTAGAGAAATTGGAATTTCTGGTGTAGGACAAGGAATGGGACATTGTCTTCACAGCCAGAGCAACTATCAGCACAGCAGATAACAGCACCCATGCTGCTCCATCTGTCCCCTCCTCATGCTTCATACAAGACAGGTACTTAAAAACAAGCTGTTCACAGAAAGTTTCTCGTTTTGTGGATATTCCTCATTCACCTTGTGATCTTTTCCTCCAAGGGTTAAAAAGTCTCAGGGATAATCACAGTCAAAAGGAGAGTTTCAGTCTGGGATGAAGGAGATGAAATAGACAAACTCTAAAAAAAAAAAAAATTCCTATTTTCTTCAACTAAGGGTCCAAACATTCAAAACTCTTCAGTGTAATTTATCTCCCAATGCATTCCATCCACTGAACAGGAATAACTGTGTCTCTTCGCTTAACAGAAGCATAATGAAAATGAATTAATTATTTTCCACACACTGGATAGGACTTTGATGAGCACAATAGATGAGCCCCAAGGGATTAATAATTCTGTCTTCAAAGGGATGTTTAAACAACATGCTCTGAAATAAGGCCTGGGGCAAACAAATCGAGCAACGAGTGGGAAACAAGCAATGGACTAGTTGTTCATTAAAAGTGTATCATTAGTTTGTTCATTGAATGCAGCAGGACCTGGTGGAAAAAGTATTAGGGGCATGTGCAACTGAAGCCTGTGTGGTGATGTGGGGACCTGACTGGGTCAAAGAGAGGCTGCAAAAGCCTCTCCCAACTCTGATCTCTCCATTAACTCCTTCCAGTGTAGTTTTGAAGTGTGTGTGTATACATAAACATATATATATATATATATACATACACAATGAGTAAGGACTCAAATATGATATAGGATCAGAGAGTGACATTTCCTGATTTGACAGCCCCTGCCATTTCAAGTGATCCCATCTCTTAGGTATTAAATGTCAAATCCATCATTAGAATTCAGAAGCAAAATAAAAGGTTAATTAACTGAAAATATACATTCCTCTGCCAAGACCAACCACTGACACCAGCTCCTTTGGCTGTTACCAAGCATCACCTGAGCCAAACCCTGACGCTCCAGGAGTGGCTCTGAAGCTGTCATGCCCAACTGCTCCACACACCAACCACATCAGGGACATAACCAAATGCATCTCACTACAAACTGATGAGTACAGGACACAACAACAGTTTGAGCCCACCCACAAGCCAAGGGAATTATTCACACAGTGGCCACATACAGCACAGAGATCTGCATAGTGGTGTGGACCTTCTGCTAAGTCCCAATCTCTTACAAGATCTAACTGCTCTTTACAAGGTTTTATTTTCTATTATTATTATTGTTACATGACACATTCTTTCAAGCTGTTGCACAGTCCTATTTCTTCAAGCCCAAGGAGGAATCACAAAGCACTGCAGCCTTGGATGATGCCTGCACCCTAAAAAGCTTCAAATTCTGTACCTCACTATACTAGCATCTCCCTGCACCCCATTTTTTCCTGCCACAATGTTCTATTTTGAAGTGTCATAGTCAAATATCTGGGACAGTTTCTTGCCTTGAGTGAAAAAACACTTCCTCCAACTTCCAGAGAAAAACTGCATGTCTATATATTTAGTAACAAAAACTGGAGTAACGTCTAACAAAGAATTTCTTCTTCCCTTACTGTAAAAGAACACTTTGACTCGTCAAGCTGACATTCTTCTACTGAAAACCCATCTTGTTAGAAAATATTCTCTTTGGAACTGTACCAATATGTACTTAATGAAATACACATTTAAAAAATAGGAAGCACTTCCTTTTTATTTTCACCCACAGGTATTGTAGTGTGTAAAAAATACTTTTAAAATAACCACTTTCACACTATTAGAAAAAAGATAGGAGTTGTAAGATGTTGTCTTTGTGTTCAGATAAGACACTGCACAGAGCTGTTTAGATCCTCAGTGCTGGACTGAATACAAGCTCAGGGCCAGGCTGTGCTGGGATTTTTGTGGATGTACCTTGGTCATCCAAGGTCAGTAATGGATCCCTCCCAGTCCTGAGGCTGCTCTGAGCTACTCTGGCAAACAACACAGGAGAAATTGAGTTCCAGATGACCCTTTTGCTCTGTCCTCAGCCAAGTATCACGTTTGGTAATCTTTTAATTCAGTGAAGCATTTAATCACATTTAAATGCTTTTCTGTATCATGATGCTCTTAAAATGCATGCTGGAGGAGGTAATTATAAAATAACCTCCCATAGCAGCCTGTGAGTTTATCTGTCCTGCAAATTACAGTGTAAAATAATGGCACAGCATTTCTCTGTAGTTTTTTTTACCTTGAATCATCTTTAAACCATAAATATTAATAAGTCAGAACTTTTAAACAGCATGAAACAAATGCTGTTCCCACTTTCCAAGCGGCACTGGACAGGCAGAACTTATGATATTTAACAATTTACAACTATATTTAATAATCAAACCAATGAGGAATCCTAAATAAACACATCAGAACACGCTGCTCAGTAGTGAGCTCCATTTTGGAAACACACTGGAAGAGACCATCTTTTATAGCTGACACTTCCTCCAGCAAAAATTACTGCACATACCAGCCTGACTCTCTCACATTGACCTTAAGAAGGTGACACTGCTCTTACCATGTGGCAATTAACACTCCCACGGTAACAGGATGAATCACTCTAACAAAAGCAAAAACCCCCAAATTTGTAAGGGAAATGGCTATGCTGTCTATTCTCCTTTCAAACAGGTTGTTCCTTCACACACCATAGTGCGAACAGCTGGATCTTAGAATCCCCTTGCTGTTCATTGTACTCTAAGCCAAAGCATATAAAGCAATTAATGCCTTTAGTTTTAACTCTCCCTGTCTCAAGAGCAAACTCTGACAGTGAAGAGTAAGGACATTCTGGGGACCACTGTTTGCTCCAGAGTGGTTTGGGACCCCCCAGCTTTAGTGGTGACCAGAGCCACCGCCCACAGCAACCAGAGATGATTTTCACATCATTTTCCCCAATAAATGCTCCCCAAAAGCTGTGTTGGTGTTATTGCTGCCCACACAGGTACTTGAGATGACCTAACTTACTCTATCTGATCATTCCTGCTACTGGGAGAAATCATCTTGTGTAAAACAGGAAGGGGGATCAGAGAGGAGAGACACCTCTGCTGCTCACCCAGAGCTCACTTCAGTTTAGAAAATAATAATTTTTAAAATAATTCAAATACAGTGCTGGAGAAATGTTCATCTGCAAAGCTCTGGAAGATGAAGGTCATCCATGTGTACATGATGTAGAATAAATTTGCCCATAAAGAAAAAGTAAACAATTGCCTGGTTTGAGACACCCGCTCTGGGAAAGGACAGAGTACAAATCCGAGTTGGTTCTCAGACAGTAGGACTGAAAAGCTTTCCAAAAGTTATTGGTTGTGTGAGGAAAACCATTTCACTCCACAGCAACAGTTTCCCCAAAACGGATTTGGGGAAAAAATGCTATCCAAGTTTTCTTCCAAACACACCTTTTGTTTGCTGATCCTACCCTTCATCCAAAAAGAGTTCCTTTTCCCACAAAAGTATTTTCCTATTTATACCTACAATAGCTCAAGACCAGGGAAGGTGACCTCCCCTCTCTTATTTCTGTTGCTCATATTCCAAATTTTTTCTTTGCTTCCAAAACATTTGCTAAATTTCTTGCATTATGAATATCTTTTAAATAAAGGAAAAAAACCCAAATTTTTGGGTAACATATATTATTTATCACCAAAAATATTTTGGTAAATGGTCCACATCTTTGTCAATTAAAAAAAGCTCTAAAACATTTCTATCTCATGAAGTATTGACAACTTTTCTTTAAACACAACTTCGGGAAAATAACCATCCTGCCACATTTCTGGTGGTATTAGAGCAGAGTGAAAAGTCCAACTTGGAAAGCACTAGAAATAAAACCTGGGAAGGAATAAGGCCACCTGAAGTGCTTCATAGCACAGGGACAGTTCTGCTGCAGCCACAAGGACCTCTGCTACACTTGTCTTTGAGACACAAGAGTGGAAGATTCTGGGGTCAGTCCAAGCACAACAGGAATTTTTCTACTGGTGCAAAGAAACAAACAAAATAGAGAGGAAAGCAAATAAACCCAAAGACAGTTCTACCCTCATCCATTATGGATAAGTCACCATGAAGTCTGTGAAATAAATGAACTGAACCCAACTTCAGAGTGAAACCAGAAAACTCTGAAGAAAGATCTACCTATAAACTGTGTTATAAACACGCTGTTTCAGATCAGCAATTAACATACGCTATTATCTAGGAAAAAGCCTACAGTGTTGGAGTCCAACAAAAGGAGGACACAAGTAGCAAATACATTTGGATTATAACATTACACAGTAGCACTCACTGAAATAAACAGTATACATTTAGCATATGCTTTTCTGCATTTTTATAACAGAGATATAATAAGAACGGCTTCTTTCTCTTCTAAAAGTCAGGATTCTTAATGAGCACAGACTGAATATAGAGTGGCTTTAGCATTTCTCTTCTGGAAAACCAGCTACAATAGCACAGACAATTTGGAAACCCAATCTGATCTAAAACATCAGAGCTAATAGGACACTTAGGAAACTGGTTATTTTTAACTCTTTGTAACTGCGATGGTGAATTTTCATGCTGGAAACACAGGCGAGATTTCCACATGCAGAATAATCAGAAAAGATAAACAAAACATTTTATGTAAAATAAATGGATGCCTTATCCTGCAAAGACTGGAAAATATTTCCTGTTGCCAGCAAAAATACTCACAAAATTGGGAATGTGAAACAACAGCTGGGAACAGTTAGCTACAGGAGAACCAGTCTGGTTTGCAGACATTTCGGAAATCAACGCACAGAGTGGCAACTATAGGTTTTCATTTCCTTTGTGATAAGCCTTTCACAGAGAGAAAATTCAGCAGCATTTTTCTCTGCCATACTTTGAAACCTACTATGAATTTCATAAGTTCATATTTGAAGGGTCTAAAGCAGACTTGAAAGCATAATAGTCAAAACAACCTGGAAAGTACCCTGCAAGGGATGAAAAGGATCCTCAGTCATGTGGGAGCACAAAAGCCACGAGGGAGCACCAGGCTTGGCCCCAGTCACAGCACTCACTCCTGGCATCTTTTTACCGACTGCTTCCTTGATTCTAGCACAGAGTCAGAAGCAGTTTATTCATCTATGGGATTAATTTCTTCCTGCCACAAATGTACATCTTCTCTCACACAGCTTTTTCACTCTTTGTTTCCACAAACAGAATCTTGATTTTTACTGTACAGGATGAGAACCTGGTACAAGAAAAGGACTTTCAATTCCACAAAAACAAGTGCACAGCATATAAACTTCATCTGCTGCCAAGAGACAGATTTGCTTCCTACCAGAGAAGACAAACATTATTCAGATATGTGTGCCCACAGCTGTTTACAGATCCTAAATACAGAGGTAGAAAACTGTATCTGAAATGTGAAGAAACTAAAAAGGCTAATGTCAAATATGCAGACTTTGTTCCAGCAGAAAAGCTTTCATTAATTTCTCACTTGATAATGAGTTTTTGTTCCTTCCCTGCAGTATTTGTAATGTTAGAAAAACACTCTGTGTTTGGATAACATTTGAGAAACACAAAAAGTTAATTTTGTAACTCTTTCTAGTTTTCAGTCTGAATGGAAATAATTGCACTGCTGACATTGGCATGAAACCTAGGTAACATCTCTGAATGGTGTAAAGGCTACGGTGAAAAATAGTGAAAAGCAACTGGCAAATACCATTTTTCAGCATAGAATTGGGCTTACTTTTAAATATAAAACCAGCTTGGTTTTTAATACATATGGCTGCATTACTGCAGCTGCATATCACCATCAATAGGCAAAATCAAATAATCTCACATAGGTCTTCTAATAGAGAAGTAAAAGTGCTCACTTTACAAAGTGTATATAAAGTTCAACAAAACTAAACAATGCCTTGGTGAAGGCTTTTATTTCCACTTTTTCAGCAATCCCTACAGCTTAGTGTAGTCCATTGAATCAATCATAGATGAAGGAAAACTGCATTTTTATACTGTTGTCTATGATTTCAGAAGTTATATGACTTATTAAAAGTGAAGTCAAGGACTGGCATTCAGTACAAGAGGAAAAATAACTTCAAGTCCCTTCATTAAGGAGAAGGATCCCAAATACAGATAAAAAGTATTACCTTTACATATTTTTATCTCATGTTAATACACAAAGTTCAACCACATCAAAGTCTGAGATATAACTGTCATTAGAGGCCTGGAATGAACTCAAACAGAAAACACTGTCAGGCCAGTTCTCCCACATCCAGCTCTATATTCTAACAGGATCTCTTCCCTCCAGAGCTGCTTTCTATTGTTGCTCTCACCAATCAATAGTGCCTCAGAACATAAATCAGATCTGTCTCCCTGCCCACAGCTGCTGTAAGATCAGTGTGTTAAGGAAAATGGAAAAATGGATGCAGGGATTTTGACATTTGGGAAAAGGAGGAATTCCTGAAGGAAAATGCACTTGCAGCAGGCCTCACTGCACTGAAGGCAGAGGAAAGCCCGAGATCTGCTGAGGCTCTGGACAGCCATGGTTCACACCGACATGCAGAGACTCACAAGCGCCAGTCTAGAACTGGTGGTGTTCTCCAGCACATTTCAAAATGTCTGGTGCTCATGGAAAACACCAAAAAGGTTTGGGATTCTCTTTCAGAGAAAGGGCCATAGAGGCAGGTGTAGGGGTTTCTGCAGGAACACAGGAGAAAGTATAATTCTCTCAAGAAGACTGAAAAGTGCACTGATATTTCCTTCCCACCATATTGTATTCTATTTCTGTACAGTTGTATAGTTGTCGGCTGCAATTCCTCCCTTGGTGTGTGATTTCAAGTGTTTTGAGTTTCATCTAACTCCTCCTGTCCTACATACAATTTTTTCTGCCCTATTTTTTCCCTTACAAATTTTTCCTTTCTTTCCCTCACTCCCTTCTCCTGTGTTTTCCATTCACAATTCCCCTTTTAGCTAAACTGCACCCAAAAATATCTATGTATATATGTGTGTGGGTATATGTATATATATATATATATATGCATGTGTGTATGTTTATTAATAATAACACACTGTGAGTGTTTACCAACCCTCCTGTAATTTGTTTGTTCTAGGCCTTCTGTTGCCTTGTGTATGAATCATCCATTTAGGCAGCAAATTCTGCAGGAAAAGGCGTGCTCGTTGTTCTAAATCCATACAGTGCCTAGTACATACAGTCCCATTCTTAATTATTATAATTGCCCCAGTGCCTTTGGTTTGCCCACTTGTAGAATGCTGGATGCTTGCTTTGTGTGCCTTCATTTCTTTAACAAACCCTTAATACGAACAGCACACGTGATGCAGCAAAGCTTTGTGTTTGGCATGGAAACTCCGAGAGGAGCACGGCAGTGGCCAAAACAGGTCCTGTCCACAAAACAGGTCCTGTCCACTCTCCCTGTGCAGAGCACCATCCACAGCTCCCAGCAGAGCCCTTGACGTACCCTCTCTTCCCAGAAGAAATGCACAATTCCTGTTAACATCCACACCAATTTCACATGCACTTTGGGAGGAAAATCGAGCCCTTTCCACACGAGCATGACCTACTGAAATCCAGCCCTGGCAGAGGGGCAGGGGTAAAAGGAAGGAATGGCGTGTTCCCGCTCCCAGACACTGCAGGACACTCTGAGCTCTGCCTTCCCTAACAAAAGCTTCTTTTCATTAAAAGGAGGAAAAAAATCCCCTTTTATTCTCTAGCCTTTGAAGGGCTTACATCATCGCTTCTTCAATTTCAGGATTTTAGTGAAAACAAGCCTTCTGCAGGGCTGGTCAAATGACTGTTAACTAAGAATTCCTGGGAGTGTTTCATCTACACTCTCTATTAATTTATCATTAGGCTACCTTCTAATAATGACTCATGTAATGAAGAAACAAAATCACAGCAGAAACCCTCCCTGCTCCTACAGTATCAGTTACAATGAACCTGGGCATCTCTCCACCAAAGCAGTCACCAGACTTCTTTTTCTTTTTGCACCCCCCAATTAGCCCCAAGGTTTCCAAAGGAAAAATGCCACAAGCTTTATATATTGCAAAGAAAAGTTTTTAACACTGGTCTTTCATTACACACAAAAAGAAAATTTCATCATCAAGGTTGTGTCCAACAGCTGCCTTGAATGTGACAACAGGAATTATTTGTGAACAGGAGTAAAATTAGTAAAGGAAAAGGCAGTTGCACAAGCCTTCTATGGCTTTTCCTCTCTCATTTAAATTGAAAACAACAAAAAAAACCACTTTCTTTTTCCCCCCAAAGATGTTTCCATTCATGGGCCTGTGATTTACTCCTTCTTGAGAAACCCATGTAACCAGAGTAATAACAGCTTCGAGAATGTGAGTACACATTTAACCTTCAGCAGGGAAATCCCATACTGAACACTGAGGGAAGCTCCAAATTAAGGAAAATTTGTGTTTTATTAGGAACAAATAAGTTGTGCTAGTGATTTTCAACAGAAGGCTCTAAATGTGATTCCTCCCACGAGCCCTTCCACCTCTGTTTTACTATTTCTACAGCACAGGCTGCTTGAAAGAGCTAAGTGTACCCAACAGCACCAAGTCAAGGCAAAGTCATTACTTCACCTACTTTCCCCATCACCAGGCAAAGGAAATCCGCTTGGACTAAAAGCTATTTTTCATACCTCAAATAACACAGGACCTTTAGAGAACTAATAGCAATAGTTTTAAATTTCAGGCTAGATGCCATGCTTTTAGTTATGGTTATCCTGAAACCCGAGAGGGAATTACACCAATCTCTCCCCAAGCCTGGGCAGCAGTTTCCATCTGTCTCCTGAAAATAAGCAAACTTCATGAAAGGCTCTGCTTCCATGAGCTGTTTGCCTACAGTTAGTCTCTTTCTTGACCCGTGCATTCATCAAAACTGCCTGCAAGCTATTCCTGACCAAAGGTTGCAATGCACTCAACTGTAATTTGCTATAGAGCTTTCAATAGGACCCACCATAAATCCTGGGCCACTTCTTTAGACTAAACATTTGTCATTTCTTTCAGGTGACACAACAGCCTGGCTCAGAGGAAAGCCAGAGAGCTGGCACTGAAAGGGCCCACCACAATGACAGCACCACAGCTTCTGCTGTTCAGCTCAGGACACCAGCTCCACATAGACTTGACCAGTCAGATCTTGACAGATCAGACAGATGTGTCTTGGAGAGGTGGCCACCCCCAACAGGCAAAAAGAGCCACAGAAAGAAAAACTGTCTGAAAATGTAAGTCAGAGATGCATCTCCATCCAGTTTTGAGAACATATATCAGTAAACAATGAATGTCACTGGCATGACATAGACTGCATTGATGACAAGATGTTAGGTAATTCTTTAATCTACAGGACACTCACTAATACGTATCAGCTATGATTAACTTCAGTCTACAGAGTCAGATAATATTAAAAAAAAAGCAAAACAACTTTCAAAGACACAGATTCAGACATTCTTCATGTATTTGGTCTGTGAAATTAAATTGCAGTAAGAACAGTTATCTGAGGTGAACAGTAAAGCAACAGGATTTCTTTGTGTGCTTATTGTCACACCCCACCAGTGCTCACAGTCCAAAATTCTCAATGCTAACTAGTAAAGGAGATTGAACATAAAACAGACCCAAAGGAATTTGCAGCTGGAAACAAGCCTTGGCCCAAAACCAACAGGGACTTACTTCATCTTATCATCTGGAATGAAAAACTTCAACATCTAGCCAAGGAATAACACAAATGCAACCTGATTATTCATATGCTTGTCTCTGCAAATGTGTCTCTGACCTGGCCCCTCAAGCACTCCCTAACTTCACATAGATGCTTTCTTTCCCCTGTACCAGATACTTAGCACATAGAGAATATGAATCCTTCAGGATTTAATAAAAGATACCCTTTGGATCAGAAAATTGAGGTTGACTTCCCAATGCGTCACAGGTAGACACTGGTACTTATGAATTCAGACTGATTGCAGGGCAAGTTTTTCATCCTGGCAACACTGTTGCTATAGTGATCAAGGCTGATCCGATATTCTTAGCAACTGCTCCTAACTCCCCATCCCCGGCACTCCCGGTTTTCCTCCGAGGCTGAGCTGCATACCCTCATTTCCAAAACCCCGCTGACCACCAGCAGAACCACAAGAGCAGCATGAGCTCACAAACTGGAGTGTCTTCTCCACAGGTACACCTGATGTGTACCTGATACATCAGTACAACGCGCTTTGCAAATGAGAGGGTGTGGAAAGCACACTTGGCCTTGAGACACTGAGCAGGGAGAGAGCTATGCAAGACCTATTCCATTAACACTTTCAGATCCTGGAGACACAAACAGGAGAGCAGTGAGGGTCTGTGATGTTCCAAGACCACAAAAATCCACCTTATTATTTCACACACATATCTAGTTCACCATCATTCCTCTCAGCTAAAATAGTATTGATGAAGTCAGTCTTAAGTTGTGTTATTGAAACCACAAGAAGATTCATATAAGGCATCACCTGAGGTTTTACACCACACTGCAATGCAGCAGGTAATTATTACACTATTAACAACAGCCTCTCTTGCGCAAAACTAGGCACACTGTACTCCAACAGGCTTTTGAGCCAGCTGAAGACAAATCAGGAGCTGGCAAACCACAACACCTGTGTTACTCCAACTATACACACTGTTTGGCAACCATCCTCACTTCCTCTTGGAGGCTGTGTGCTGCCACTGCTGCCTACAGCTGGGCTTCCCTCCACTAGACCCAAAATAAAGCCTGAGCTCTCACACTGATTCCATGTAGGACCGCGTGACTTACAGCTCCTCATGCAGGTGAAGCTTTATGGACTCATCTGGGAATGCAAAAAGGAATAGTAGAAACTACTACTCTAGTGGAGGTGGAGGGGAAAGTGGAATGGATAGAGCAGCTGCTAATTAAACACAGGTATGGGTCTGCTAGCCAGAACCAAGCCCAGATGTGCTACACCACTAGAAGCACTCAGTAGTGCCAAGAGAATTTGACTGGCAGCTGCACCACAAAAGCTTGATGACCCAACTGCTCTGTTCTGGACTACGACCCACTAAACATATCACTTGTAAGATCGGTAACAAAAACTAAAAAACCTGCTTGAAACAAATAATCCATTACAAAACATTAACCAAGCACTCTAGAAATTTGAGAAAATATTTTGCAAGTTTTAATACACATGTTAATGTTTGAGCTCTGATCTTCAAGGTCTTTTCCAACCTAAGTGATTCAATGGAAGCAGACCTTCGGGGTGGTCTCTCCAAAGGGAAGGTTTAAAAGCAGCAGGTAAGCAAACAGAAAATACTATGTAATAGCACCTTCTGAAGTAAGAGCACCAAACTACAAAGAAACATCATTTAGGTCTTTTTCAACTGTATTTCTAAAAGCCAAACAATGAAAATTTTCAGATATGTTCTCAGTGTCAGATTACATTTTTTCTATAGCTATGTTAAATTACAAGCGTCACCTAAGATTAAGGACTCAAACACATCCCCACCACAAACGTGGAATAGAAGATGTCACTAAATGAGGTTGCTCAGCGTTCCTAGACAAGAAAGCTCCTGATAAACTTTTGGCTCCCTTCCTGAACAGAATCCTCTGAGCATTCCTTGCTCTAATAATGAAGCACCCCTAGTTTGACACGTGAAATCTACAATTTGGGAGAAATTTGCTGCTTGGCAAACATCCTGATCTTGACCCCATACCAACATGTACCAAGGATAATTTTCCAGAACCACAAGGGCTTGCCCTTAATATACCTAAATAAGATGGAAATCAGCCTGGACATTGCAGTTTTGGTACTTTTTATCTAGTGCAAGATAAGCAGAATTCTGCCAGATGCTTAGCTAACACACAGACAATTTGATAAATATCAGTTAATGCTTTACTTCTCCATTTCCAGTGTATTTCTCTTCAGAGGGATGCAGGGAAGATGCAAGCCATAGCATTGCAGGGCTCCCAACAATGTTGTATTTACTTGGACAGATTTTGCGGTCTCTTTCAAGTGTGCTATATATAGCTGATTATTTTGCTTTCTAGTCTAGAAAAGGAAAATCACAGCTGACACAGATTTCTTCTCAGCAGTCGCCTGCAAGCCCTGGCTGCAGATCTCCACCCACAGCACAGAACAATCAGCAGAGTCCTGCAGTTGCAGGTGCTCTGAGCGTACACTGGACACCTACTTGTGTTGTTTTCTGTCTCAGAAGTAAGCACAGATGGTAAAAGGGAAATGCTAGAAATATCAATGCTTCAGGTCAGTTACATATTTATTGTATTTGCAATTTAATCCAGCCATCAAACAGATTCCACAGAGCATATCATATTAGCCATGGGGCTTAATGTATTCTGGAATCAAAGCTAAGGCTGCATATATTGCAGTATCCAATTTATAGACACAAGCTCTTTTTTCCTTTTTTTCTCCCCCTTAAGACCAAAGAAATGCCAATTGACAGCCTTTCACAGTTATGTCACTTTGATGGTGCTGAGCCAGAACCCCCATGTGAGGAACCCTTACATAATTTATTCTGGTCATTTTCATTTTGAATAGGTGAAAAGAAATATTTTAAAGGTTCCACCTTGAAGACAGCAAATTTCCCTTTTTTGACCTTTTGTAAGTGCTTTTAATCAATAAAAAGAAGGCTGATGATACCACAACCTACCCAATACAATTTCAATAATCTCCTTATAAAGGTCTATTTTCCTAGGTGAGAAAATGTTAGGAGCTCTCCATCAGTAGCATATGGTGCATTAAACAAATCTGCTCTTGTCACACAAAGAAACGGTGTTAAAAGAACATCATGACTGCAATAGCATCAAGTCATGTAGTAGGAAAGCCAGAATTACACAGTTTAAATCTGCCCTTTTGTAAATATCAATGTTGTTTATCACAATAGTACAGAACAGAGCCTTTTTTCCATAAGATCCAATAGTAATTAGGGGATGCCTTGTCCAATTGCCATTCCTACTCTCTATTTTTGGCCCTGTTCTTTTTATCTGTTGTTTTTGGTCTCTTTTTTTCCCCTAACAAAGGGCCTTTGTCCAGTGGCAGAGCTGTTATTGCTCCTCACCCAGCCCATGTGTGCCTGCTCCATCTTTACCCACTACCAGCCAGGAACACCCAGGCCACCATCCCTCCCCCCGGCAGCTCTTCTCTCCCAGCTCCATCCACCAAAAGAAGGCAAAATCAGGCCCATCACTGTAGGGGTTTTCAGCCTATTTTATTCATGCAAAACAGAAGAATTAGGAAGGGAAGATTCTCAGACATTGAGCAATTCACGTGTGACACAGTGAGGTAATGCCGTTCCCCATCAAAGGTTATCTGGCAAATTTTTTAATAAGAATCCAGTAAGCCCAGCTCTTTCTGTAACTTAACACTGAATACATGCACCACAAATACAAACAGCATCAGAAAAATAAAATCTGGCCAGAAATATGCAGGCAGCAAAGACCCCCAGCAGCTGAAGCAATATGGCAAGAGAGACAGCCAGCTCCTGCACCCATCTGTGTGCTGGGGTGAGGGAGTGACACATCACACAACCACCACACGCTCCACAGTGGAGCACCTACATAACATCATAAAATCCCAGAACGTTTGGGGTTGGAAGGGACCTTAAAGATCATCTTGGTCCATCCCCCTGCACCTCACTTCACCTGAAAATCAGTGCCTAATTCTAGAACCATGAACAGTTTCATACTTCTGCCTTAGAATACAAACACACTTGCAATTCTGTTATTAGTTAGCAAAAAAAAAAAAAAAAATTTAGGTTGTTAAACTAAGTCTTAGCTCTACAATCACAAAATTTCTCCATGGACTTGTAACTTGGCATAAATATTTTAAACTGGACAGAAGCCTAATATTTATTCCCTGGACATTTCATGTCTGCAAAAATATAGTAAATGACCTATTTACTGGATTTTTTGGAGGCAGCTGAAAGGGAACCAAAACAAAATCCTGTCCTGTAGCACCTGAATAACACTTTATTTTAAGACTATACTACTCAGAGAACTAAAGGGAGAAGATAGGGTTATCCCCAGCCTTTGACTCAGGTTTTTTCTGTGCATTTTAATTTTCAAGATGTCATTTTTCAGAAGCTGCTAAGCCTTGAGCTCTAATCCAAAGTAAATAAATAAATATACAAAGGACAGGAAGATTTTTATGAAAACCCTTTTGGGATATGCCCTACATAGCTCAGAGAGGCCAAGATTTTATACATATTTAGCTGATTTACTCCAAAATCTCTTTGAAAACAGACATGCAATGCTGGCCTGGGCACTGAGGATGCTCATGGCTGGGGCACAGGAGTCAGAATGCAGCAGGTTAACTCCAAGGAGTAACCAAAGCATCGAGGCCATGACAGGAAGAGGGAGGAAGCAAAGAGGTAAGAAATGGGAACACTAGTTAGAAGGACAAAGAAAATCAGACAATAATAATAATTGTGTGGAACAGTTAAATGTTCACAAAGCAAAATAAGTTGAAAGACTAACCCTGAAGAGAGAAGTTAGGAAATTAATTCTCAGGACACCAGCTGCACACTTATTAAACCATGGATAAACATTCAAACGACAACTCGGCACTTCTGCAATCTGTTTAAATCTTCCAGCTATTAAGAAAATACATTAAAGGGAACAAAAGTGGATTGTCTTTAGTTTTCTTTGTATGGAAAATCCCACCAGGCAAGCAAAAGCCACATAACTGTGATTCCATAAAATTCTTCATAATGAGAATATTCACTGGTTCTATTATTAACGTCAACAAGCTGTAACTCAGATGGCCTGAAAACCTAACAGCAACTCAATCCTCATGACAGATTTGTCGTTTCCTCATACCAGGCCACTGTTTCTGATTATTTTAATTGGTTACTACTGGCAATACTGTATTTAGGAAAATTAGGCAATAAATTATGTAGCTAATCATGTGGTCACAGGAATCATATAAACGTCATATTACCGTGTCTAGGAAACTGCCTGCTGCTCTGCTTGGAGCTTAAGTAGAAAATGAATAAAATCTGTCACCAGGCCAATGAACGTTGGTGTTATTTCACCACTGATGCCTCGTTTAGCTCGATGCCCCGCAGGCACAACCTGCTGAGACGCCAGCTCGTGGCAGGGTTAGTTCAGAAACAGAGACAGCGGAGCCAGTGCAGCAATCCAGGTCAGGAAAGACCCCACTGCTGCACCCCTGGGACAGTGAGGAAGGAGGGAGAATCTGGGACCTCCTGTCTCAGCACATCCAACCTCTTGCCCTCCTGAACCCCTTCTAAACAGGCAGGCCAGAGTCTCACCAAAACTCCAGCTCTTAGCAGTTGACTTTCCAGGGCTCATTAACAATTCAATGCAATAAGGCAACAAAGGTGAAAATATTTTATCTGTGGTATTAACAGGATGACACCTCTGCCACAGAGCAGAACTCCCTTCCCATCCTGTCCTAAGATGGAGCTCTTTTAAGCAACTTCCCCCAGCTTCCTCTTCCCACTCTAATTTCTCTCAAGACATTGAAAAGGCTCCTTGAATATACCACTGAGTGGGTGATATCATATATTCAGGTTTGGTTCACATGAGAGTTGACTGGGTCAAAAGATTTCTTGAGTAAATTTTCATTTCCCTTGGAGTCAGATGTACATACTAATGGGGAACTCCTGGTGTTTTTAAGATGAGAGATATTCATATTAATGTTCTTTCTTTTCTTTTTGATGCATTCTTTCCACTGAGTTGCTGTAGGGAACCCAGGGAATAAAATGCTGTTTAAAAACTGGGTAAAATTTTGCTATCACAGAAACACAGAGTAACTCCTGAGAAAAAAGCAAAACTTCTCCAGTACTTCCCTCACTGCAGACTGAACTGATCCTGAGCCATGACAGTTGTCAAGAGGACAGCTCCTTTAGCTACACAAATAATCTGAAGGCTGATCTGGCTGTACTTGAACAATTTCTAGCTAAAATTTAACAGCAAAGTCTGCCAGTGTGTTCTGTGATGTGTAATTTAAATTTGCATTACTCCACAGATTCAGGTTAAGGATCTAATTTACTTGTTTCTAATTAGTCTATTAACTGGATAAACAATCTTCCTGCAAAACTTTTTACTTGAAATATGTCTATGGGGCAACATTATTTTAGCCATTCTGGTCTGGTGTGAGCTCAAGTTAACTGAACTTTGGACTTTCTGTCCAAGTCCAAAACCAAGATGCTCAGAAAACAAAAAGATGAGCTGAGATCATGAGAACAACCACTGCCAGAATGATCCCTCTTGTAAACAGAGAGCCCCTCTAATTCTTGGGTTTGTTATCCACCAACGGTACATGCCATAATCAACAGCTATTGATTTACCTTCTGATTATAGAATCATTTAGGATGGACAAGACCTTTAATACCAAACTTTCACTGAGCACTGCCAAGGCCACTGCTAAATCATGTTCCCAATTGTCACATCCACAAACCCTTCAAACAGTTCATCAGTTCTGCCAAAATGAGTAAGCAGCTAAAATGAATTCCACCTCTAAATATTAAAGCATTGTCCAAAGCAGCTACACTGTGGAATGCTCCAAGCTTTGCCATGGCTCTCTCCTCCCTAAGGAGAGAGCTGTGTGCAAGCTAATTTTTATTCATGTTAAAACCAGCACTAAGATGTGGCATAAATGCACACAAATTCCAACCACTTATTTCTCAAATTCAGCAAATCTCATTCTGCTGTTTCTTTGACATGAGAGTGAGAGATGCAGAACACTTTCCATATTAACTTGCAACTCCTTCATTCATTATGCATTAAATACTTATATTAACAAGCCACATCTGTACAATTTTTACAGTGATTACATTATTGGAAGTTTATGAATTTATGAGTATTGATTTCGGAATTATATATTATGTATACCTATATGTAAATAATAATGCAACTCTCCTTCAAGCATCAAGACATATGTCTCTTCTGCTATTCTTACTTCAAGAAGTTCACAACCCAAAGAAGTCTCACATGGGAAAAAAATTGAGGTGATCATCATCGCTATAAAGTCTGTAAGGTCATGTAAAAAAAAAAAAAAATCCAGAACAACAAAAGCCTAGGAGATATTAATAATGCACAGCTAATACCAAAATTCAAAGGCTTGTCAGAAGCCAGGTAAGCCCATGTTAATTTTTCAAAGATAATAAAAAGACAACAACAGCAGGCTTGCTTGTAGTGACAATAAACCCATAAAATAGCAACACACAAAATAAAAAGATACAGCATATGAAGATGTAAGTAGATTAGTAACATTTCGAATTGCAAAAAACAAGGAGTTTTTACACAATGCCACTACATACTATCTAATACTGCTGAGTGGGAGCATCAACAAAGCAGAGAAAAGGCTACAGTGGATAAATCATCCAAGTCCTCCTGATAGCTGCTCTCCACAGGGGTGTTAGAACCAGCCAGAGAAATGAACTCAATCCCCTCCTCTGCAGCTCTGGTAAAGTCTGAGGAGCAAAACTTATAAAGCATTGTTCTTCCACACAGAAACAAGATGTACTGTGTGTAAGAAGATGGTTATTCAGCTAGGTTAAGGCTGGAAGCCTGGACTCAAGTCTCCCAAATCTATGCCAAAAAAAATGAGCCGGTTGCATCACTGGAAGAATCTTATGCTGAACTAGGGCTGTATTACTTTTCTTCTCCTTGTTTTTATAAACGTTTTACATTGCTGGGTTGAGGCAGCCAGTACACACAGCCTTGCAGAGTTAATACACAGCTATCCATCCTCAGAATATGCTTTTTCTTTAATTTTTAACAATATGCAGCAATGGAAATTCAAGGATACCTGCATTACTCATAGGCAGGCCTAATACTGGGTCTACTCTACCTTCCAGACCTAATCTTTAGGTGGTGCATTGTTATAAATCCCTCGGGGAGGTGCTCTCAGCTCCAAAATCGTTAGAAACTGCTGGGTTGTAATTCAATGCCTTGTCTCTCTACTTACTGGATATGTGCCAGGCACAAACTGTATTGACAGGTGAAATGAATGGCAGTCAGGAGCTTAAATAACTTCAAAAACCTGACTCAGGCATCACAGTGATATGCTTTATCATACACTGATATTGGGAGCTCTAATAGAAAGGCACATTTGTTAAATTGTCTTCCCAAATTCTTCATTTATCTAAGACCAAATACCAAAAAGCAATTTTACATCTGTTTTATACGCTCGTATTGGTGCACATACTAAAACATGACGTCATCGTGAATACAAACAATGTTCAGCAGAGCATGTGGTGGGGTAGTCAGAGTTGATACTCTTCAACCTAGTTATTCCATGCTGCTTTTAACACATCTGTTTCACTCAGCTCAATTTTCATCTATTGGCCTGTGCTACTGTTCCAAATTAAAACAAATTATATGAGCTCCCTGACCTGGTATTTGCTTTTCTCCGGTCAGCTCATGGCACAGCTGTAGAGTGGGAAGCATGTCATTAAACTCCAGTGAAACTGAGCAAAGTTAAGTACTCGAAGCTAAATGAATTTTCCCCAGGGTGAACTGACTACTGAACAGGGTTTTTTTCTACTGACACTTAAAGGTATCATACACTGTTTGGTTCTTCAGGCACCTGAAAAGCTCACAAGGTGGGCAAGAAGAGGTAAGTTATGTTTTAAGTAGACTCTTCACAATTGTTTGGTCTGTATTTCCATTTCTATGCATACACTTCTTACTGGATACACCAGTTTTTTTAAAAAACCCGCAACTCTGCTAAACAGAGAGTTCAATCCAATGCCATCTCGTGTTTTAGGCCGCTCCTTGGTAATTCAGGACAAATCTACACCACATTTAAAGTTTGCTTCAAGTCTGCTCACCAAACTGTTGGAAAAACGGTGATGCACAATGAATTAGTCACCCAAAGGTATTTCTACTCCTTTGTTTTCTACACAAACAAAACCTAGAAATGTCTTTAACAGCTCCTCCACACCCTTACAGCAGCCCTGATGGCTGGCTGCTCTACAGGATGAAAAGAAAGATCTGCTTCATATTCCAGCTGAGTACTCCATACTCCATACTGCTATTGTTTTGACAATAGAAGGGGTCTAGAAAAAGTTTTTGCGAAAAGGACATCAAAGGAACCAAGCAGCACAAATGTCACAATAATCAATTTCCTTAAGTTCCTTTACAATCTATAAATGTTTGCAGTTTCTGTAACATGGGAGACTGATGTAGCACATCTTACTAACACAGAATAATGTTTGTAAAAAAAAAGTTTCGACACAATTACTGGCTTGAGTAAAAGCTGTTGAATATGATTGCCTAAAACCACCCAAGCCTCTCAGGTCAGTGGCTTCACATTGGTGAGCCCTTCTGCTAATTATATTACCCCAGGCAGTTATTTGACTTACACACCTTGCCAACATTCATTACTTACATGTAGCTTAAAAAACATTTAATCATTTCTTCGAGTGAAGGCATGCTACTAGATATAATACAGTTTTTAAATTCAACTTAAAAGTCTGAAATAAGTGCTACTTCCTCAAAATACCAAATAGCTAAAATAGTTTAGAGCCCCTCCTACCACGCAGCTTCTTTTCCACAGTAATTTGCAGCATGATGATGCAATGAAAAACATAAGGGGAAACCCATACAATAAAATACCAACGCAAATGTTAGTTAAAAGGTCATAAAGCAACAGCATTATCTCACAGAACAAAGATGAAAACAGAAACTGAAATAGAAACTCTTCCAATTTTTCTATCAAACATTCAAGTGATAAAAATTCATGGTAGGTCTCTGAAATGGGTTTTTAATCGCTTGCTTATTTTATTCCTCCTCTAATGATATAATTATTCTGCACATGATCAATGAAAAAGCAGAGACCTGTCAGAGATCTGCTCATAAGCAATCTTGCAGGACCAGATCTGAAGATAAAAGACCCTGGAACACAGCAAGTGTCAAGAGGACACAAGCTGCAGGGCTGATTAGCTATTTTGATTCTATATCGAGAGGATCTTATCCATAAGCACAAGGAGATTAGAAATCACTCTGCTACAGCTGTGGTTCTATACCCCCTCCTTTTTTTAAAAAAATTATTATTATTTTTAAACTTCAGGTTAAGTTGTAGCTGATCCCTGAGTCATCAGCTGCAAGTGAAAAGGCAAAGCAATAAAAAGAGAATTGCTCTAATAACACAGGAATACATGGAGGAACCACTGGTGTTAACAGACCCCTTAGTCCACTTAGAAATTAAGGAAACCAACAAAGCCAATTCAAACAACAATCCAAACGCTCAGGAATTATTGCATTTAGGTTTCACATCAAGAGAAATATTATTTATGCAAAATTAATAAGAGACTTGGTCTCTCTGTGAAATGCTACAAGACAATTTCTTTTGTGCTGCTGATGTAATGGAATATTTATGAGCACTGGGAATCAGGGCAGTCAGAATTACGATGAAGAGAGGTCACAGAGGGTAGGATTGCAAGGTTACGTCAGTTGAGTTTTTCTTTGGTTTTTTTTTTTTTACTGAATTTGTGCAACATGCTGTCTGGATATATGCACTGCAATACTGCAATAGCCATTTTTATTTATTTTTAATAACTGTCTCCATTTGCACCTGTTTCCCAACATACACACAAAGACCCCACTGCTCCAATGCTTCTTGGTTTAACCAGGAAACTGCTTGAAGCTAAAAATCAAAACTAAAGAACAAGGAAGGGATCATACTGAGCCAGGCACACTGGAAATGTATAAAAGGTGGATGGACAAAACAGTAGTCACTACAGGAGGAATGTTTTAATGCTCTTTTTGATTCTATACACTGTTACCAAAAACTTTTAAGAAACAACCAAAGCAAGAAATTTCCTCTCAGATCCAATTTGCAGAGCATTAAAATATATACTTGTGTAGAACAAAAAAATGCCTTGACCTTCAGTAATGTTTCAACATTTGGTTCATAAACTGGGGCAGAATCCTTTTACTACTTAACTGATGAGAAGACAGAGTTTACAGTACTACTGGAACACACACCCATCTTCTGTTGTTTTCCTTTGTGTCCACACGAATGACCCAGTTTAGCAGGGCACTGAGGGAATCTCTCCAGATGGGCAAAGTTCATGAAAATATTCATGGGAGGAAAGGTATGTCATTATCTGCAGGCTCTGCCGACTGGATTGTAATTAGGAAGATCCCTCTTTTTGAGCAGATGGGTCTCCTGGCCTCTTTCCAGCTTACGCTTCATGTTGTCTATTGTGGCAAACCAAACTGTGAAGGAAAGAACTAAAATAAAGCATTTCCTAGTCTTTGGACAGAACCAACTCTCATATGTGAATACCATTTTTCAATCTGCTTTAAATAAGAGGTACAAAGGCTCAGTAAATTGCTAGCTGGCTATAGGATTACCCAAACAAGGACAGCAGGATCAGAGCTCATTCAGCTCTGCAGGGACAGGGTCGTTATTCCATGACAAGCTGGTGATCTCCAATTCCTCCAAGACAAGGAGCTGTCATAAGAAATACATGTACAAACACAGCCTTTGTCAGCAGCCCTAGCAGGAAGATCAGACAAGAGCTGAAAGGCCTGTTCACTTCTGTAACAGCTTTGCTAAGTCAAAGCCAGTCTGGAAGCTTATACCAGAGCTATCTGCTGTCCCAGGAAACAGAAACTTTCCAGGCTGTTCAGTCTATCCTAATCACAGGCATTTTGTCCCAGCCTCATCATACAAACCAAATAGAAAAGACACTGGTTCCATTCTGGTTGCAAAGCAGCTAAGTAGTGAAACAGAATCACAGTGCTTGTAGAGAAATGGCTAAGAAGGAAGGATACCATACCAATACCCATGAAGCACAGAATATTTTTAGGAACATAACAGCGGCACAGTAGAAGTAGTATCAGAAAGCTTTGTGTGCAGTTTGAGCAGCATTTCCCCAGTGAGCTCTGACAAGAAGCAAAGCCTGCATGAAAACACTGCTCAAAGGCCAGAGCTGTACGCTGCTGAGTCTCTGCAGCGAGCAAGGCTTGTCAATTAACGTGAACTGTGGAGGTGATCCGAGAGATGGGGATGGGGCTCCCTGGAGCCCGCCAGGCTCATTTTACACAGCCTATTAGAACAGCTATTAGACGGTGTCGATTTTCCCTCACTGTTACAGCTGAACAAATAATGAGAAAAATTATACGCAAACATCCCCATGACTTCTGTATGATTCTGCTCTAACTTCATTCCCACATTTGCTGTTTGATGATCATGGACTCTTGACATTTTATGGGAGGAGTTTGCTCTCCAAATCCCCCCAGGACCACAAAGTAAACCCCACTATCAACAGCAATTTTCATGGAAGGAGGGGGGACAAAATTATGATAAATAACAAACAAGTTTCTTAAAATTGCAAGCTGTTTGCAGACAATCTGCAATCAAGAACAGAGGCTCATTCATCAAGCAAATTGTTACTGGAAATTGTCTCCCTCAGCTATAATCACTCACACACTCAGGGCACTTGCAAACAGAGGTATGAGAGTCCTCCACTGATTCCTGCTTTTATCTGCTTGTTCCAAAATGCACATTTAATTCAGGAATGTTGTATGTGAAATGAGTACCACAAAACATGCAATCTCAAATAATGAACTTCAGTGCTAACACAGCACACACCCACTAAAGGCTCAGGCCTATTATACTTGTTTGAATTCTGCCAGAGCTTCCACTAACACAGCTACTACCTATGAGACTCCTACCCCCCTCTGGAAGCCGGAAAAAAAGCTTCTGGAATGATTTTGGAGGGAGATCAGTTATTTTGGCAGAATCACTTCTGTCTGGCATGTAATTAGTTTACTTGGGGAAAATCATTTGCTCCCTCTTCGCCCACAAGCTCTTCTGTGAGCACGGAGCATCCTGAGAGGAAAGATAGCTGGAGGTTAAAATTAGCAAGGAACGCAGATGCCATTGTCTCCTCTCATTACCTCCTCCCACAGCACACGTCTCACATCCAAAGCAAGAGGGGCTGGAAAACGCAAATCTAAAGCAATAAGAACATAACAAAAATAACCCCTCTTCAAAACAACAGACACATCAGACTTTTCTGATCAGCAACAACTCAGCAGATCATTTTCCAAGCAGTAATGACAGTGTGTGGCTTCATTAGCGTATTAGGGTTGCATTTGCCATTGCCTCATGTCAGGACCAGATTCCATTATCTCAAAACAAGAAAATCAGGAACATACGACAATTAATACTTCAAATGACTTGAAGGAAAACAAGGAATCTTCTGAGTAGTCTGTTTCTAGGATGACATGCCGTAAACAAGAACGTCAGCACTGACTTCAGCTCAGCTGCCACAGAAAAAAAGAACATCTGTTTTTCTTCTTGGCAAATATTGATCACCACTAAAATGTTCTCATATATTTGAGATACACCTTTGAAAAGTATAATTAAGGCAAAAAAAATCATTCCTATGGCCACATGTCCAAACAATTTTTAGAGATCTGTGTCTATCTTGACAAAACAGTGAACAAGATGAATTCCAGCATCTTGGAAAATATTTCTCCTTAGAGGGTCCCCTCTGTGCATCCAGAGAGCAAATAATACTGGGTTAGGACATTGCTCTTTGCTGTGTGCAAATCTACCCATGCAAAATATGACCAGTGAAACACTTCTGAATGCAAACAAAATGATGCACTGATCCATAATTTGCAGTCATCTCAGACCATATTTTATTGCAAAGATAGAAAAATATACATACTCAAATTTTAGATTTGTGTGTGTGGAGAGAGAAAAAGACTGGCCTTACTGCTGTGGTGAAATCAATTTTAATACATTAAAATGCTTACATTTTTACCCAATATGCTAAGTCTATACAGACCCGCTAACTGGACTGGCTTGCAGTCACTCAGCAACACCAAGATAATGATCCTAAAATGTGTCAGGAGCCTTAATAGTGCAAAATATTATGAGTAAATTAATCCTTCTATCAAATGGCTGACAGCAACATAAAGGGTCAGAGTTTATACATACAAAAGGACTCCTCTTGAAAAATGACTCTGCCATCTCCTGCTCCAAACCAGAAACCAAGAAAAATGAGGTCTATAATGCCCTCAAATAACCCAACTAAGCAGATCTTGATTTACCCACAAGGACTTGAGACACTACCAAAGCGGGGGGAAGAGAAGAAAAATCTATATTAGAGGAAAATTACTTTAATAAAGATATGAAAACAAGCAAGCACGCTTCTGATCACAAGGTTTACCCAGAAATTCATAAGCCTCCAATAACATAATTTCTATAAAAAAATTATAAAGATGTGGTTTGTTAATATAAGTATTTCATTAATAATTAATTAATCACAAATTAACATATTTAAAATGTTCTGCACTTCTTAAAGCCTCCAGTATCTTCAATTAAATAAATTCGTGGAGATTTCCACTTAAATCCAGCAATACTGTCTATTCATAATTTAAAAAGCAAGGGAAAGATGCTTTTCTTGGATGGCATCACTTCGTAACACAAAGTTGTCTAACGCAATGTCACTGGCCACATAAATGCGAGGAACTTCACTGGCTCTTGGGCTATCACAGATTTCCTACCAACCTAAACAGAGTGGTATCAGACCCCGTTTTTTTTGTGGAAAAGGTTCCATAGGATAAGGAAAGGCATCATCTCACCAGATTCCTACCAACTGTTTGAGTGATAGTGCAGAGAGAAAGGAATGGGAAGCCAACAGCTTCCCAGAAAACAATGTTCCTTACATGCTAATTTCAGTTGTGTAAGATAGGAACAACTACAAAATCATTAAAAGTCAGCTATTGGAATAAAAAGTCCAGCATTCTTCAATTCTTAAAGCTAAGACTGCTAAGAAAGAACAGCAGTGGGTTTGAACAGCATAGGAAGAGCAATAACACAATTAGAGATAAAACGTTTCCTTTTCAATTAAAGACTAGAACTGAACAGAAATTGAAAAGCAGAGATATGTTGGGATTATGACCCCTGAAATTATGTATAGCTTAATGCCAGGCTCTGAATTGAGGTACTGCAGCCTCTGAGGGGCATTCCTCAATTGGCTGGGGTTTAATGCAGCAAAGGGATTCCACAGGCATTAGTATTGATGAGGAGGTTATAAAGCATGTGCCCTCTCTGAGTAAAAATGCTAAGGAAATTATGCAGCTCCTTTCTTCCCCTGCCCTCAGCAGATCCTGCAGACTCATTATCAGTGCTTTTGACAGCTGGGAATCCATCTAGGGCTGGCAATGCTGCGCTAGAACATCCCACCCCTGTGGCTGAAGAGACACTGGATGTGTACAATAGCAAACACTGACTTGTTTCAAACAGAGACTAACACTGGCCATTAGTTGTGGTACCTGAACCTCTGGAAACTATGCCAAATTCATAGCTACAGACATGGAATGACCACTGGGACACTACAAAAAGATGAGCATTTGTACACAGCCCCATTACACCAAGGGTCTCCTAACGGATTTCTCTACCTGCCCAGAAGAGCATGCAACATGATTTTCCACCCTGCCAATCAACCCAGGAGTCACATCTGTGAACCTACAGAGCCATTTCCTTGACCTTCCCTCACAGAGAATGAAAAGAGTGCTTGTACTAAAACATTAGGGAATAGGTTTGTGCTCTAACAGCTGATGGCAGCTGAGTTGCTGTGGTCACTACTCTCCTGCTGACCTTCTTTCATTCATTATCCATAGTGCACATTTCCCAAAGATACAGATTCAGTTGGAAGTTTACTGTTTATCACTGCAACAAGGACATGTGCTTAACCAGGATGCACTGACCCTCACTTGAGGAAGCATTATAAAGCTTGGGAAAAAATTCCAATACCTAGACACCACAGCAAATCTTAAATTATTCCAAAGTCTTAATTACTCCCTTAGCTTTTTATTTAAGGATATGGTACAGAATTTTCCCAGGGACCTTCAGCTCCCATCATACCGCACAGGCAAGCAGGACAAACCTTGGCCAACCTCTCCCTACTTGTTTTTCCATTCTTTGTATTCTCCTGTCTTGCCTCACTCTTCCTCACCCCATTCCTACACCTTTTCCCTCCTCAATTTCTGGTGTCTTTTCCTTGATTAATTCAATTCCCAATTCCATGCTCCTAAGTCAAACATAGCTCTAATGCGTCTATGCACTTATCACAGCTTGTTTTGCTAAAAGATGATCGAAGGGAACCTGTTCCTTCCTGCATTTGCAAATAGCTCCAGAAGAGTTAAACACAGGAGGAGATTCAAGGACACAGCCTCGGCAGTAATGGCCATTACCTCCTGACACAGCCATGACTTACTGAGGAACCCAGAGCACACATGAGAGGATGTGAGCTGCATTTCAAGCCCATCCACTGCCAGAGCTTCCTACATCACTCTTAGCCCTTTAAAGATTTCTGGCAGTATTTCTTATTGGCAGCAAGAAGACAGTCCACCATTTCCACCAAAGGGAAATGTTACCTCAAAGCTCACTGAAATAAAGCCTGGACAAACAGCAAAAATTTGCTCCATTTTAGTGCTGGCTTATACAAATAATCCAAGCAGATGCTTTGTTCTGCAGTTGATACACAAGAGCTCTCTCCCTCCCTTCATGAAGGCCTCAATTTAACCCAACAGGATGCTATCCCTGACCAGTATCCTGAGGACATTATTGTGTTGGACAGACTAGAAGTTAACATTATTAGCCAAACTAAGAAAAGAGCCCATCTTTTTCAAGCCACAGTGCAAGAGCATCATCCAGTGTAAACCAGCACACATGTGACGGGACAGCTGCTGCAACAGTGCTTGGGGCAAAGAGTGCCCTGAAGGAAACCAGAGGGAAGGCAGAGCTACACACAGAGCTTGCCATGCAGTTTAAATCTACCTGAACACCGACAGTGATTAATTTAATCTTAGCAGGCAGTTTGAGCATTCTCCTTCAGTTTTAACCTTGACAATCTGAGAAACAACTGGATTAAGACAGTCTAAAGTTGCAGGCAAGTTCAGCCCCTGAACTTGCTAAATCCTCTACTTGTCTGCCCTTTCCTTCATTGCCTTCCTGAAGAGGCTCAGAAGCTGTCACCCAAGCACACACCTGCTTCTTTAAATCCTGACTCCTCAGGGTTAAATACCAGGACACTGAACAGCCAGCTCCTCACTACAGCTCCCACTATAAGCAACCATCTCGTCCTGCAGATCAGACACTTCTTTGGCAAAAACAGACCATGCCCTTGTCTGACCTTTGATTTTCTATGCACAAAAATGCAGCTGGGATCCAGCCTCTATGAGATAAAGAGGGAAAAAAACATCCACAGCAGCTCCTTATGGGAACAAGGCAGCAGAACCCAGTTCTAAACATCTGTACAGCAAATTCAATACAAAAGAATGTCCCACACATTGGGACAGACAAGTTATAGGCAAATTTTCTATATATCAGCTGGCACTCAGGTTCCCAGAAACAGAGTACCAAAAAGCTTATCAGTACTTCCACCTCCTCTACTTCCTAGACAGAAATTTCTTCCCAAACTAGTTTGTTGAATTACATTTTATATAGGTTTGGCTGCTTTCATATGATGCAAAAAGATTCTGTAACTTGAAATCCCTGTTTGTTCTGCCTAGATAATCATAAGGAAGTTTTCCAGAATCACTCAGAAATGCCTTGTGGAAGTGCCCAAGCAGACAATCAAAGACAGGAGGCTCCAGTCCAGTTTCCTGACAACTTGGATGAAACAATTTGACATAAATGTGCTCACAGAAATCACTACAATGCATCAAGCATTGCAGACAATGATTAACAAACCCTTCTGAAGAGTTGAATTGCGTTGGCTCTGTTAGAGTTTAGTGTTGCACTAAAACCAAAAAGTAACAGAGCATTTTGGACTTTCAGTCCATGGAAGCATTTGAAACATCCTGTAGTTCCAGACAGAGACCAAGTTTGATCCTGATATTTTCTTGCCAAAAGTCAGACGTTACATCAGAAGCAAAGGTGACCCTCCGACTGTCATGCTCTGGTCTATTGAAATGCAGCTTCACGAAGGAAGGTTTAATATGCTCCAACAGAAAATGTCAAAGCTTGACTAAATGTCAAGATATCATTACACTCTGAAACAATCACTCACTGAAAAATAGTTGCAAGCCAGATCAAATTTTTAAATACATTTACTGATACTACACTGAAAAGTAACAGAATTTTTTTACCAAAAATGGTACTAAAATACAGATGTTGACAAAAAATGAAATGCCATTTTGTGGTCGCCTAGTTATTTTACACTAGCCCGAATCTAATTTGCAATTCTTAAGCCTTAAGAAGACCATATCAAATTAGAGACCAGATGCTGATGAGGTTGTTAACTAGTAAACTATAAATTAAAATAAAACAATATCACTTGACATCCAAGAAATAACAAACAAATTTCCCAAGCAGGAAAGCAACAAAAAATAAAACAGGAACTCCTGAAAAAAATACTATTGTCATAGTTTGAAAGCTAATACAATAACCAAACAACTGGATGTGTAATCACATAATTTGTGCAAAACAAACATTTTTCACTGTTGATAAACACAGGTAAAATACGATGCACTTAGGGACCTGCCATTCTCATCTACATCACATACTTCCTGATAGCTGGTTGGACTTATTTCTCCCAGAACTCTGATTTCGAATTCTTTATCCTCACAAACTGCAGGTGTTGAGCAGACAAAAGGAACCTGCTATTTGTAGCTTCTAAGTAAGAGGGGAAGAAGAAACAAGTATATAATGATACACCTGCTTCCTCCTGTGGATCATAATGTGTGAAGTTTCAAGGCTGATCCTCTCCCTATCCAATTCTCCTGGCTAAAATTACCTATTAGGAGCATCATCAAGTTTCCTCTGTTCCCTCTCTATCCTGAATTTTACTGGAGAATGAATATGCCTATATTTAAACAGCACATTATTTCCAGCATTTTCAAAAGGACAGTTTTACCAGCTGCATCACAAGGGAGATATTTTCTATTTCTCTCTTCCTGAGTTCCTAATGGAACAGCAGGAGGTAAAGTCACTGTTTAGGTCATAGAATAAGTCATAAATGCCAAGAGGGTAAATATTCAGGGAAACACTTCCCAGAGACCACCTAGTGGAAATATTCAGAACAAATCAATGGCACTTTAAGTAATCAATTCTACTTCTACAATTGCTTCTATTCCCTATTGAAGTGTCCAAAGACTAAAATTACTCTCAGATTCTGCAATTCACAATGCAATAAACAAATACTGATGCTTCAGTTTGTGATTTGTGGGCTTTTAAGGTAATGGAAATCAGACTGAGTTGCCCTGTGCCAGAGAAAAGGCTTACATCTTAGTTTTCAAAATGATGAAAAACTATCATTCATTTTGCTACAGAAGGTATTTTCCTTGTCTCATCTAAATAGGGCTTTGTGTTCAGGAAGCCAGAAGAGCTGACAATTCCTTTCGGCACAGCTTCCCTAAAATTTTGTCAAGCCAAATGCCATCCCTAATGCAAGTTCCCAGGTGCAACACGTAACTGCATCCTGAGTGGTGGGAAGATGGATGAGCAGAAGGTGGCAATAGAGCACCAGATCTAAATCCATACACACTTGGCTCCCAATTAGATGCTCACTCTCACCACAGCACACACCCCATGTGTGAGCTGTGTACTTCCACTGAAAATCCAACATGATACGGGTTTCTCCTCTGGTAGGTAACGTAATTACAAGGCTTCCACAAGCACTTCAGCGTGCTGCCTTCGTGGCTCCCTGCATCTATCAGAAAATTACAGAAAAGAAGTGGGGTTGTGTAGTTTGTCAACAAAACAGTTATTATAAACCTATGTATCTCCTCCAGCTAAAAAGCTAAATTATAAACACTTATTTTAAAGCAAGAGTAGAAAAGTTTCATCACATTTTATACAATAATACTCCATTTCTAAAAAATCATCTCTTGAGCACTGGTGGGTGAGGGTATGGAAAACTTCCACTTACTCTTTGCAAGATTTCCAAAGTGTTACACTTCACTGTTAGCCAGGTAACTACAGAGAAATCTGGCTCATCTGTAGTTTGTAGTTAAGCCTTGAAGTTTCAGTCAGAAAGTGCCATTTCATACAGGTTTGCAGAGATTTCCCAAATACATAAGGATTATCTGACACGCTCTTACTCATTATAAGCATGTTGGAGGGATTGAGGAAGGCAGAGACCTCCCTCTTTCGGCCAAAGGGAGGCAAAGCAGGCACACACTGCCTTTACAAGAGATTTAATGGCAAATAGGATTGGACTTATTCCCCCGCATTTCTGATGGAGACAAATAAAACAGGATAAAACAACGAGGGGGAAAAATTTCACTGGTGTCTCATGTGCAATACCCCCAGGTTGTCACATTTAACATCACAAGCAAAGACTGATCTTCCTGCACCACATAAAGCAGATTTTCTCAAATTTGACATTATTATTTTGAAGGTCTGTATAGATTTTCTGGTTTCCAATCTCTTGAAATAAAGCTGTTTCTTAACATGAACATGGCAGTATAACAGATTTTCTCCTGCCCTGCCTTCCCCTGCTGGAGCACAGCAGGCAGCAGTACCTGCCCAAGATACTGCCCACAGATGGACACCAGCCCCAGCCCTTCAGGATTTGAAATGGCCCCCAATAAACCACACAAAATTAAAGCCCACAGAACCATGCTGCCTAACAATTATTTGGGTTCAAGAGCTAATGTTCCAGGTACTTAGAGCTGAAACTCAAGGAGTGAGCATCTAAGTTACACCTTTATGCATTCCCCCTCACACATACACCACAGGTCTCCACACCAACTCCAAGTGTGGGGTATGTGACAGTAGCCTGACGAGAAAGGGGCAGTGGTTGAACTTTCCACCTCAACAACAACAGAGAACTGAGGGCAAGACTCCCTGGCTCAATGAGCAGCGCCCATGACCAGGACTGGCAGGTCTCTGTGCTCCATCAATCATCTGAGCTGGAAGCAGATACGCAGCAGGCAGACACGAGTCTTCCTCTGTGTCTGTACAGTGATGAGAACGTGCTAAGTAACCATTCCTGGCCACAGCTCCCACGGGCTGGGACTGTATCTCACCCAGTACTGCTGGCTGGGGAGCTGGGCAAATACCAAGCTATAAATACAGCCACAGATTTAATTGCTGCTCACCCAGCACTAAAAGGATCCTGGGAGCAAACCCCTTGTAGACACATCATTTTCTCTATCACTGCAAAATATCAGGCTTTAAAACACCAACGAACCGTAGGGAAATAGTCAAGATATCTGACATTCTAAAGAACCTTCCAGACTTAAATACTCCATCAAAAGTTATCCAAGCGGCAAAGAGAATAAAATTGGGATTCCAAGTGATTTAACATTCCAGTGCACCATGTGCAGCTGCCTCATGTACCTGAGACAAATCTTCAAAGGAAGATTTTATCAACTGACCATTTAAAGGCCATGATAAGACACACAGAACAAGCAGCAGAGAGAAAATCCATCTACAGAAAAGCCATAGTAAGGTACTTCCATGTTCTGCCAAAAGTGAAGAAATCTTTCTCAGTAGCTATAATTTCAGGGGTTTTTATACAGAAATTGTCTGATAAACATCCTCTCTCCACTGAGATTAAGGAATTAAAAAAATAAATCAGGGCACAACTCTCCCCTCAGCAGCAATTCATAAAATTATTAGTAGACACTCTCTGAACAAAAGAGCCTGCTTTGCTTAAATACTAATCACTTTTTATTACTGAGCAAGAAGAAGCAACTCAATTTTAACATAAACAAACTGTTAACTACATATTGGATATTCTTTTAAAGCAGTGTTCAAGGGTAAGCTACATAACAGAGCAACCAACACTTGAAATGTCTTAATTATCAGTACTTTTAAATAACTTCACTGCTGTCCCAGCTACAGCTTCCTGACTGGTTTACAGATAAAAGAAAATTATTCCAATGCTCTTTCTTGCCCTGGCTTGTTGCCTGGCTTAGTGACACATTACATGGTCCCCACTCTCCAGCAGGCTGGCAAGGGACCATCGTTCCCATTTAACCTTCATTCCAGAACACTGGCCTTTGTTGGAGAAATGCTGCCCTTCAGTCCCATATAAATAACTTGGCTTGCCCTGGAAACTGGGATCTGGGCACACTTTGGACTTCAACTGCTTCTTACAGGCTATAACTACATTAATGATGTATATGGGACTCTAGTCAAGGGAAATGATGCACAAGATACAATTTGTTCTGTGGTGGTTGGCAAGTATAAAGTACATTAAACACCACAAACTAATTAACCATTTTCATTTTGTTTAAAGAAAGGTACAAAGGACATTTATTTAAAATATATATAAAAAATAATAACACCTAAACATTGTTTTTCTTAATTCTTTGTGTCCATACCTCTTAGTAATTTATAAGTGACTGAAAGTTTACGTTTAGGGAGAGCAGCTCAGCTTTGAGACAATATCCCAAAGACTGATAGCATGAGTTTCAAAGTAATGGTAAGTGATTGAAGAATTCCTGTGGTGCTTAAATAAATACCTGGTCTTGTATGTTATGCAAAGGCACTGTCACTTATGAGTCAAATTCAATTCCCATTATTATACAGATGCCTTCTGGCAGTATTTATTTTAATAGCAAGGTAATACTATGATGTACCAAACGATTTAAACATCAATTCAGCTCTCTGCATTTTCATAATTCCACCCACCTGCAATTAAAGTAGAACTTGTTTCAAGAGCAACAAAACATTTTCTTACAAGTCCATGACTAGGGACTAGACAAAGCAGAGTAAATTCTTACACCAGCAGCTGGTACTGCTGTGGTACAAAGAGCAACACTTGCACACTGTCCAGTGATTTACAGTATCAGGCATGTTGCTTCTTATTATAACAAATTTTAAACCCTCCCAGTGCTTGGCATCTATCTCAGGCTGACAGTCTAGACCTATAAAAGAAACTGTGTGTGCAGAACAGTTTATTTTAAGAAATTTATCACCCTTTCACTGAAAACTTGTAGAATATTCATACTTTGGAGCACAGCCTTAAAAATCTGGCTGCCGTATCAGGAACAAACAGGCTTTCTGCTAGCCCCAAGAGAATGAGTCCAAAACCAAACAAGTCACAAGCCTCTATAACCACAGCTTTCATTGAATGTTACAGCATCCTAAAGCCCAGATGTGAGCAGGTGCTCCTGAGTGTACTGAGAGGAGGGAAATAAGGTGGGATATACTGCTGACAAGGCCTACCTCACCAGGGACCAACCCCAAACGGAATTTACTCCATTGAACAAGGCCAAATGCTCCATTTTTGATGAATTTTCTAAGTTTCTATACTTGAACAAAGTTACTTTAAAATCAGGAAGGTACCAAAAATTAGGGAAAAAAATTAAATGCAATATCAGTGTTTTAAATCAAAGACAGGAACATGTAATGCCAAAGGTAAGAAAATCAAGTACATTAATGTCTTGTGTTATGAAATCAATAGCAGCCTTTTCACAAAACTTGTGCTGTACTCAGCACACAAAATGGATGGAGCTTCCTATTTTATCTTCCCCTTTTAAACCCAGCTGTGACTACAGTTATTCATTTCCTGATGGCTTCCTTTGGAAAGCTAATATTTTATAAATAAAGCCATACTTAGGAGAGCAAGAGAACTGACAAGACAAACAGTCAAGCACTGCCAAGACACAAACGCCTCGTCATTTGGATCCGGATTCCTGTCTTTGGTACATGGCATTCTCTTTTAAAAGCGTTGGGGTTTGTTCTTGACCATATGCCTGTATTCAAAACAGTATTTCAACTGTAGCAATAACTATTCATATGCTGTAATCTGATTACTTTCTTCTTTAAACTTCGTATATCCTCTCCCTGAACCTAAGAATACATCCTATATTCTAGGAGAACACATTTTGTGTGTCCCAGCCCAGTGGCCAGAACAGAGGTGGTGGCAGGAATTTTCCTGGGGGAAGGAGTTACCTCAGCTCAAGGAGGGACAGGTTTGTGAAAGAAAAAGCCACTGAGGGTTATTAAATCACAGAGACAATATCCAGCTCAGGAAATCCTGAGCCAAAAACAGCTGGAGGCCAGGAGATGATTTAGGGGAAGTATCAGATATGCCCTGTTCCTGTTCTTCCCCAAGAATGAAGCTGTGGATATTGTTGAGGAGAAAGCACTGAAAAACAGACCCTCAGGTCTGATTCTTGAAATACATCTTTTATGGATGACAAATGTGGTTTGGATCTGCATGTCCAGACAAAGTTTATTTCAGGGGGTTTTCAGCCTGAGGAACAAGGCAGGCAACAGTTTATTAATTAATGGTGTATTAATGGTTTCAAGACTATCAAAGTAATTTTTAAAACATCATTTAACAAAATAGAAAGAAGACTGAGAATGAAGTGTTTGGTAATTTTTTGGCCACCACAGAGCTCAGTCTTCAGCCAGACAAACTGGTATAGAGCTATGAGCAGATATGAAGTGAGTGGCAGCTCCCAGCTAACTTTCCTAACAGGGGGATATAAGCAAACCTTATTAACCTTCCTCTTAACAAGAGGATCTTTTTCTTCTCCCTCCCCTGCAAACACCCCTGTGTCCTGCTAGACAGTACAGGCCTTCCTTGGGAAGTCTCTGTAGTTCTGCTTCTGACACATTTTAGAACACATCACACCTTGAATATTATTCATATATATATTATATATCATATATTATTATTTATATATTTTTATAAAATATATATATATATATCTCTTACATCAGTCCTTTGCTCCAGTATCTTTCAAATTCTTAAGCAAAATTCAGGTAATTCCAGCTGCTGCTCCATTTTAAATCTTGAAAGAGTAGTGGATCAGTCCAGAAACCTTGAATTGCTTTCATTGAAGAGTTGCTAAATTTGGAACCCAACTGCTTCTTCCATTGCATGCTGCCCCATGTTCACCTCCAAGCAATTCCTCCAGTCAGAAGGTGCACCTGAAGGCTTTCTGCAACTCCATAACCACCAATGTCAGCTTTACAGCATTCCAAAGGCCCTGCTTGGTAGTTCTGATTTCAATTCACTATTTGCATTTGCTCCAAAATCTCTCCTACAACAAACTGCAAACAGACTCTAAAGAGTCTGTACCACATTCCCATCGAAAAAATGGCTGTTTATGTCTAAGGAAAGGAGCTAAATGTAGCAGGAAGTGTCCATTACCTATCCTGGTAGGGTTTTATCCAAGAGCCTTGAGTTTTTAACTTGGCTACATCAGGTGACTCCTCTCAGAGAAATTTTAAGTTCATTAACGTTTGCTCATCTCATATCATGAATATGGACTTTGTTTTATTTAACATACACTTCCACACTCTACACCCACTCACATGCATTTACACTTATACACACTCTGATATTTTCTTTTCATTAGAAATGTTTGGGGAGAATACTGATTGCACAGCTTTGATACATGCAGCTTCCTCCCTATCATTTTATGACCATTTTAGTTAATGTAATTACCATTACAGCAGTTCATAACTTGTTCTCATGGCTACAAATTCATGAGACAAACTGCTGTAGCTGTGATGCTACAGTCTGATCAAAACAAGAGCAGGCAGCAAAGCAGCCCAACCTTCACTAGCTTCTTCAGCTGAAAGCTAGAGCACAGAAAGGAAATCAAAATCACTTCTTTACTTTTGGGTTCCCACCTCTGCAGCCATGCAGCCTTTGCACCAGAGAGGTTACAGATATGGGGGGCTGTGAAAACTACAGAGCAGGTTTACAGTGTTTTTTAAACATATACAAAACACATCAGCCCTTTTCCTCCTTCACAGAGAAATCTGGACAATGGATCCTGTGGGGAAGTACACAGATCACGTGGACAGTCCATTAAAAGATTTGCATTCCTAACATCAGGTATATGTGGGGGAAGATTTTGTTACCTCAGCTTGGTCACTTTTAACAGATGAAAAAATTTGGGGTATGCTAATTTTAAAATTATTATTTCAGGCCATTGTAGAGTAGCCACGGGAAGCAAGTGATTTCTGAGAACAGATGCATTAACTACATGCCAGTGATACTCTAGGAAGAAAAAACCCAGACCTATCCATTACAGCCAAAAGAGTGATGAGACTGACCTAGTTTGCCCTCAACGGTGTCTGGAAAACTTTCTACCATTAACACTTGTATTCAACACCAATCTCACTTGCAATAGATTTCCCATTGACTCCTGAAACAGAGCCAATTAAACTAATCTTCAGAGAGCAGAGCATGCATGAAACACTCAGACTGACACAAGATTAGATGTACGTTTTTAAGAACACTTAAAGACTTATGAGTGAAAATTCTGCCGTATAACAAACACACTCAGAAGTAGGCACAAGCTCAAAAGGAGGACATTCAACACTCCCAAATCTTCAGTGGTGTTTGAAACCCTGGCAAGGATGTGTACCTTGGCCCATCTTCAACCTCTACCTGTGCCAGAAATAGCACTGGAACAAGGATGGAGAAAAGCAAGAGCAACAATATGCTGCTTTTACATCTTATCTGAATTGTCTGAAACATGAAAAACAGGAGAATATCTTTAAAAGCAGCTCTGCAAAGTGGCCAGGCCTATGTTTTCATCTCTTCTGGCACAAGAAAGAAACTGCAAAAGTTGCATTTAAGAATGAAGTGTTTTCTGAACAAATGTTTATAAACAGAATGTAAGAAATTTGTGTGGCTGATATAAACTACCCATTCTCTCACTGGAAAAACAATGTCCTTTTGTCTGCCATGCTTGTAGTAAAAGAAAACAAATAAGATTTTGGCAGAAAAGCTAATATAGACCAAAAAAATTTGGCAGCCATCTTGTTGCTCTTCACAGTCAATGCTTCACATGTCAGGTTTTACTTTTTGTCTGGAAAATAAACTGTGGAAAAGCTCAGGACCATGCAAAACACTTCCCCAGAATTAGACTTTGGGTTCTTTTTTTAAACAAAGCAAAGTTACCTTGGGAGATTTTAGTCTACTTGAATTGGCTTCTTCTTTCTATTTTTATACTTAGAGAAAACACAAAGGAAAAAATGCGTATCAGAAGAGAATAAGCCACCAAAGGGCCACATACAATCTGCTGCTTAAACCGTAACTGCTTCAAGCAAGAGCTGCTTTCCACACTCATTTCCTTGCCAGCCACTAAAGTGGAAGCAGTTTTCAAGCATGGCTACACAATCTCTTAGAGCAGCGAATGCTGAGCCACCGTGAGGCATTCAGCCCTTGGCCAGCGCATCCCGCCTCCCACTCCTTCTGGTGGCAGTCTAGCTACAGCCTAGTGCTGGACACTGGAATTATCCTCCCTGTTCTCACGGCCCATTAGCTGCAATTTCTGGTCTGTCCTCAGTTGGATTTAGCTCAGCTGCTAATTGTCCCAGCATCTGCATGCATTCCATGTGAAAATCAATAGCAAACCTGAAATACTTTTAAGTCTTCATAGAGACTCTGGAATTTCTCCCATTTTGTACTCATAGACCTCAAGAAGACAAAAAGAAAATAACTATGACTTCTCTGTGTTCATGTTGGTTACCATGAAAATAAAGCTTTTCCTTGCTTTTTGTAGTACAGGGGAGATCATGATGGATTAAATTGATCATGAGGAAAATGAGCCCCTTACAAAGAAATACACACAGGCAAAAAGCAGTGCAAATGTACCACACACCATTCCACTCTTGTTTTGAAGGAACAGTCTAAAGTCAAAGGGTAATTTATTCATTATGCCCATTTAAATTTTCATGTCCCCTTAGGCTGCCAACAAAAACACCAGTGTGAAATGCAATCCTGCTTTTTTTTCCCAGATGTACATATCTGTTCCTCAGAAAATCCAAACAGGCAGACAAGAACAACAACTTAAAAGGATGATATATCTAGAGATACATAATCTCAAGATACATTGTGTATATAAGTATTTCTGACACTAATCTCAAAGATGCAGTTTCACTTTGAATGCACACAAAGAAAAAATCCTGAAGTGCTACATCCATTTTTTAAAAGCAGGAAAATATTATAAGAGCCTTCTAAAACTTCCACTGCCCACTGGAAAGAAATCTTAATATAAGCACATATGTCCTGCACTTAGAGCCTTTTCATTACTATGACAATGAAGTTATCTAAAGGAAAATGTCACTACCAGAGCATGGGACACAGTCAAACAGCCAAAAACTCAGAATCAGCTTCCATTAAACAACAACTCAGACTCAAGAATATTTGGTAAGCACATCAACTGTTCAAGGTCTGAAAAAGCAAGTTTCCTTTCTTTGGACTTCTTGACCTATATGTCACCACTGCTTGATGATGATGATTAATACCAGTTCTTACAAGAAAATCACTTTTTAAATGCTTATTGGCATCAATACGAGCAGAACATTGGCAAGCTACAGAATTTGTCCGATGTTGCAAAAACCAAAAAAAAACAGCAAACGCACAATCTACATCATGAAACACAATAAATATCTCCTAGTTAGCCGATCTAACAGCTTTTGCCAGTCAGTTACTATTCACAGTTTTTTGGTTCTCCAGCACTAAAAAGACATGGAAATGATATTAAGAGACTCCTGGCAAGTTCTCTTGTGAAGTTCAATGTTGACCCCCACTCCAGTCACCTCAATTTTCCAAGGAAAATTTACTGCTTCTCTCAGCATTTTATCAGGTGCTGGCAATTGCCCCAGTTCAGGATCACCAGTAAAAAAATGTCCTGTTTACAGCTAAGCCAGAGATCAAAAAGGAGAGAATGGATGACACCTGTCCTGCTGCCCAGCTCCATAGAAAGCTGGAGAGACCAGGTGTCAAAAATGCATAAGTGTCTTTATCAAAAGCTTGAAGAATACAAGGCATAATAGCATTTCCCTTCTGCATAGCACAGCACTGGCCACCTTGTTACCCACCAAAGGCAAATAAACACATTTTCATCTGGGATATAAAAACAGATACACACACAGAGGTTTGATGACTAAGTCCTTAGCACATTGGAAAAAAGAGAGCACCTACCTCTGGAGAAATCCATGTGAACGTAGTCCATGTCCAATGGTACCTCCATGATCATGCAGGCTAGAAACTGGTGATGGTAAAAGGCAAAGCAAAATTCCTAGAGAAGCTGAAAGTTTAGAGGATTTTGACCTACCTTCGTGAATGCCTGACTTCAGCAGGTTGTTTGGCATTTATCTGAATTAACTGACAACATGACACCGAGATGGTAAAGTCCTTTATTGACAGCTCAGACTCACGCATATGGCTCAACAGACAAAAATGTAATTAATGTACCAACTAAAAATAGATAAATAAAAAAGTGAAGCTATACATCAACAAACAACATTGAGATGGTGATGATGCAGCTCACAGAGCAATGCCTGCTTTACTGAGATGACCTCTGAAAACCTACCGAGGCAGATTATTATCATTCCCATTTGAGAAAAAGGAATTTTGTATTCCTCAGCAGTAGAGTCTCTGCTGGCTTCTGATAGAAGGTACATAATTACAATAAAGGAATAACAGCCCACTACTGATGATCATGAAGACAGACAGGACACGACATGTTTCCAAGGGAAAGCTTCTAGTTATGTTTCAGAGACCTGATAAGATGTCAAATGTAATAAACTAAATTGCCTGAAACAAATCACTCTAATTTCATCTTCTGATACCATTACGTCTGTTTCCCCACAATGTATCCTAGGCCATGGGACACAAATGTATGCTGGACCAACTTGAATTCATTTTACACTTAGCAAATAGATGAGGCATTCAGTAAGCATTTCACATCTAATACTGTTGCTTGCTGTATAAAACTAGCACAAGTAGTTAATGCCGATTTTATATAAAGTTTTTATCAGTTCCAAGTAACCAGAGGTTATTGGTGCTCAGAACTCCATGTGCAGAAAGCAATTACTGTACTGCACCGTGGATTTTTCCTTCCATCCTAAATTTCTGCAGGTTTTGCCTCCCCTTCATAACTGAAAGTTTTTTTTAAATGGCTGGCTCCTCAAATTAAAAAAAAAAATAAATCTGGAGTGGCCACAAGTGGCAGAATTTTGTTTCAATGTTAGCCAAGAACTTTCTCTTTTCAAAAGCTAAAATGATGCTGTGGAATTCTCTGGGGAAGAGAAAAAACCTTTTAGTTCCCACAAAGGCACTTATTCACTGATAAAAAGCAGAACTTGTACACATTGATATGTTTGTACTTCTGTTCACAAAGACCTGTGAGACAGTAAAACTGCAGCAAGCTTCAGGAAATAAATAAATTGTTTTCTTGCTTGGCTGAAAGAAAATACATCTTTACTCCATCTTTCAAAATACTTCTTACTTAAAATGCAAATCAGAATAATTAAATGCAAGTTTCAGTGGGACAGATTTGTTCTTCAACTCAAATATTCCCAAACTCAGTTCACTAAATTAGCTTCAGGTGAGCCTTTGTTTCTCCATGGCATTTCTTTGTCAGCAAAATCCCAGTGCAGACAAAGGAAAATTAGGAAAAATCAGCAAAGAAAGATAAAGTAATTACATGCAGCCAATAGTGGAAAGTCTATAAAAGGCAAAACCGAAATCTTTTCCTCCAAAAATCTTGTCAGAGAATGCTTAAATTTTGTGTCCAATATAGTCTGGGGGTTTTAACTCAAAACTGATAGAAGGAGAACAGATAACAATCCATTAGACTCCATAATCTTTTCTGAAGCAGGAAATTCAGGGCTAAATCTCAGTTCTGCCTCACTGAAATCAGAACTTGTATCTATCCCCAGACATTTCCTAATCAATAAGTCTATCTTCCTCCTTGCACCTTTTTGTCAGAAAGATTAATAAGTGTAACTTTCACTCTAATGGAAATAATTAGGAAACACTGACATTTTTGTAAGCCAGAATCCTCTTCCTTTAACCAGCTTTCATGAGGATTCTTCCAAACAGCTTTGTGTTACCATCCCTAATTGGTATTAACAGGAATTGCTCTCTGTAACCACCACTCTCCCATCAACCTACACTCTCCTGGGGGATTTTGCAGACAGCAACATGACAACAAACATTCTACCAAATAATAATCGATTATCAGTGATGCAAAAAAATAATCAGTAGGAGAGCCATTGCAAATGAAATATAGCTGGGCTTTCTTTGATGCTTCTGTGTGGGTGTCACCAGCAGAAGCTGCAGTATTTTGTTCACAGCACATTTACAGACATTATTTCCCAATGCAAGATAAGGCCTCACATACCTCCATATCCATCTGGCTGCCAAGGAAGGAGCTGTTTAGGGATCAAATCCGGGTTTAGCTTCCTCAGAGTTACTTGGTGGTATCATATCTTAGAAAGCAGATGCAATGCATCTATCACTTTATAATCAGCATGTAAAACAAACTTTCCAGTTTGCAAGAATGATACAAATATTTCATTCAACATCATCATAATATTGTTACTACTTTTATAGCAAGTAAAATAATTTTAGTCAACTAACTAGACTCAAGTTCTGTAATTTCTCTGCCAAGACAGTCTCAATAGAGTGAAAGAAAAAAAAGGAGAAAAATACTCATTAAATATGTACTCAAGTTAATTATTTGCACATTTCTTATTGAATTGAAATACCTTTTGCAACATGCTGGCCATTTAAATGTCAATTCTTCATGTCCCCTTCGGTTACTTACCTAAAGAAAAAAAAGGAAAAATACATTAATTTTCCATGTTCTCAGATGTATCATGAATACATACCTTGCTCTCCACTGCTCTCCACTAAGTTTTCTGTGGTTATAACTTGGGTAAGACAGTTAGGATAATGGGTTTCATTGTTATATTAGTATAGATGACATGTTCCCACTTTGCCTCAGCTAAGCATTCAGTAATAGAATTTAAGATTTTTTTTTCTTATTATTAACCTTTTTCCTCCATAGTACATGATTTCTAAAGAAAAGCTACTTGATGCCCTCAATAACTTGATTTACATATTCTGTGTATTTACACTGGACATAGTCATAATTGCAGTCAGAGTAACAGAAATATAAAACACTCAGCAAAAGAGCCCCAGTATGGTCTTCAGTACAGACATTTGTGCAACTTGCTAATAGCTGCTGGCAAAACATATTTTGGGCAGATAGAGCACAGGACAGCACACCCCCAACAGTGCTATACTCAAAATCAGAACTGCATCTTCCAGTTAGGAACAGCAAGGGCAGCATGTGCACAAGAGGCTGACCATTCTCTTCCACAGAAACATGGCATTTACACCATTATACACTGCATCTGCTTTTTATAAAATCTTTTCAAACTGAAAAAAAGGCAGGCGTGAGTTCAGAACTTGCTAGAGGTTCTACCCCCTCCTTTTCACCCCCAAGTTCTTGCCTAGGAGCTGAGCAGCCAGATGGAAGAACCTCTGGCTCAGCCTGGCAGCAGCCCACAGGTGCCCAAGCAGGACCAGGCAGGCTCGAGCATCCACACCCAAATCCAGGTGATGGCACTGCCCTTCCCCATGTCCCCACAGGAGGCTGGGCCACAGCCACACGTGTCAGCATCTGCCAGTCTCAAGCGAATCTCAGCTCCTGTTCCTCCCACCCACACATCATCCAGCACTCTCCTGAGACTGAACTGCATTTATCATTATTGCCTTTCTATACTCAGATAATTTTAACAGTTTACAATACATCCTATAAATGGTATGACAGACTTAAATGGTCTTTAACTACCAAAACTATATCCTAAAAGAGAACAAAACCATTTCACATTTCATCCATACCACCATTTGGCCATATGTCAGTTTTTTAGATGTTTTCTTAACCAACGCAAGTTGAAAATTATAAAAAACACAGGTGAAACCCTTGACAACTAAATATCTTTCATATTCAGTAAAGAACTCACCTGAATTTCTTTAAACCCCTTATTTTCCAGCATTAAGCTTGCCCAAGCTTTCTGACAAATTTCAAATGGAAGTATCACTTATTCCCATAATGTGCTCACACTGAACAGAGTGTACAGGCTCAACATTCACTCTGCCTGCACGCAACTAACTTTATTTTAGACTGAATTTTAAATCCCTGCCAAATTCAGACATCTCCTGCACAAGTTCTGCTGCTTCCACCTTCTGTCAGCCTACTCTGTGATGCCTCTGAATTAAACTTTTTTTTTTTTTTTAACCTGGTAGATCTCTTATTACCCTCCTCTTTCAAAGCAGGATTTTTTGGTCCTCTAGTCCCTAGGCATGCACGTTTAGCCTTTTTCAAGGACAGTAAGTGCCAGCTACAGTTCAGACCTCTCCAGGATTTGACCCCGTTGCAGAACACATGACACTATTGTGCTTTAGCTACAGGAGGTACTAAGCTGGGTTTAACATGTACTACTATAGATTTTTGTCCTTAAAATGACAACTCAAGGTGTAATTGCCATCTCACTAGAATTACCTGATGAATCATGCTAGTTGTCAGGTTTGGTTCATTTTCCTCCCTTTCAAGGGGAAGCATAACTTTCAAGGTTAAAGAGAAAACAAATTGATTTTTCTGATCACAGCATACCCATTCCACAGGGAATTTTGGGTTTTAATCAAAACTTGACTGACTTTTTTGTACCTGCTTTAGAATTTAAGTTGGGAGGGTCCCCCGCAACAAGCAGATTTTAATTTCAAGGACCACAGTTAAAGCTTATTTCTGAGGAAAAATACCTTTGTGCTTTGCTATTTGGCAAGTGTTACACTGATCCATTTGGCCAGGGCTTACACCAGAAAAGCCAAAATGAAGACAAGTGGCCCCTGGTGTTCTTTAAGACTAACCAGCAGGAACGCACATCCTTGTGCTGTTCTTTGCCAACCTAGATGGGATGACCTTCCACACAACTGACGTGGACATTGCTTTTATCAGTGAAAACCATGACCAGACAGACTTCAAATGAGGTGACTCATTGGCAGATAATGAATCCCATTCAATTTCTTCCACGTAACAGCCTTCATTTTGTAGCATTGCAACCCAAGGCATCTCAGGCTGTACTGAGTCAGGAACCATGAAGTAAAAGCTGTTCAGACTTTATCTGGCATCCCAAACAACTCCTTCCACAAACACCCAGTAGTAGGTGCCATACTACCACCTTTATCCATGTGATCCTAAGCCACACCTTTCCCCAGTTTTAGAGGGGGACCAAGATGCAAGAGTTACTGTCAATCAGAGAGCAAATCTAACATTTAAACATCGAGCTTCCCGTGAAATAGGATTAGCACTAATGGATGAAGCTGTCTCCTGTCTGCCTAGCAAAAGAAATGATCTTGCAAACTCTGACCAGAATTGTATTAACTACCAATTACAGATATAAATATAGCTATGAGACAGAAATCACATTTTCCTGCTGCTGCAGAGGACTTTAAATTAAAATAGTTCCATCCAAATCAATATACAGCCATCTGCTCTGCAAAACGCTGACAAATCTCCTTCCTTCAGGATCTGTGTCCCGCAAATTAGATGAAGAAGTTGCCTTACCTTCTCAATGCTCATTCCAAGAGTCATCAGAGGCTGGTAAATTCTACTGTCTTACACTGATGCCTGATAAGTGCTTTGGCTCATCCTACATCCACCAAATAACTGTGTTCTTTGATTTCCATGCCAGTTCTTGCATCTGCTTAGAGCACCTCATGCAAGAAGCCAACACTGTGGTTTGCTTTTTAAAAGTCACTTCAAAAAGCCATTAACACTGAGCAAGCTGAAAGCCAAAACAGCAGCCTACAGGAAGACACTGTCATTTTATTTAGAGACTGAATGGATGGTCCTAGGTGGAATTGTATGGATGACTTTTCTTATGGGCAACAGATGCATAGGAGTAGGGGTGCATTAGCTGACAGAACCTCCATATTCCCAAGCAAAGCCATAGCCAGGGAGATTCAGCTGAGCATAGCTCAGTTTTTAGAGCATTTGTAGCGATCCAAATCCACACCTGCTTACCATTTCTAACATATAAAGTAAAATATTAAACCCTACAGAGCAGTAAACATTGAATATACATCTCAGATGGTATCCCATTCTACATTGTAATGAATTTTTATGATCAAGCACTTTCAAATCAACTGCCCCTGCATCCTCCTCTTCAAGAGCTTCACAGTGAGCTTCTGATGTTCTGCAGCAAATGATCTGGGCATGCTGGCTGTGCACTGATTCCCTGGGGTCAAGGAGAAGGGAACAAAGCTGCCTTTGTGCACATTCCTTGGACAGCAGCAAGAGCTTGGTCACAGATGCAAAACCAGCAGGGACAGTGCCAATAGCAGTGTGCCCAAGCATTAAAGCACTGACAGCACCGACCCCTTCACTGTGACAGGCTTTCCAAGTCCAAAGTCCATCTCAAGATCATCAGTTTAAAAAATCCTCCCAAAAATTGCTCATCTCTAACTGGAGCTTTAACATTTCTGAGACTACTTCAGCAAATTCTCTGAAGCCATCAGTGCTATTTCTAAGACCAGCAACTCTGCCAAACAGTAATTTATTCTCTCTTCCTCTTTAACCTAAGGACCACTAAAGGGATTTTAATGGGTTTTGAGCAGTTTAAATCCACTGTGCTCTTGCAGCTGTTCCATGTTAACAGCAAATTCGTGGTTTATTTGCAAATTCCAGTTAAATCTTTAGGGTGGGGTGGCAACCCAATATACCTTCTTATACGCATACATACACCCTACCTACATAAAGCTGTAATGCACTATTTTGTATTTGGCTTCATTTACTGTCATTACAGCAATCTTCTTAAAAGCACTAAAGTGCAAGACTAATATCTGGATCCAAGCTACCTCTGAAGTCAATCTAGGCCTAAGCAGCAAAGTAATCTATTTAATCCTTTTGGGAAAGGGAGATAGCTAATAAGTAATGGAAATTCAGCCAAAGGAAGATCTCCACAAAGCTACCCACTCACAGAAGATGGAGCAGTGAAAATGTGTAGTACTGAAAAACTGCATCTGCCTTCCTACCCTGCTCAAGTCCTGATCCCACATTGAGGGGGAAGCAGCAGCTGCAGCACCCGAGCTGTCAGGTCAGAACACAAATCCCACACAGAGAGGATTCAACAACAGGTAGTGCAACAGAGCTTTTCTTTGCCTATAATACAGAGTGCAGAACTTGGCCTGTGATATTGAACAAAGAACTGGGGGACATTCCTCACTTCCCTGAGTAGGTTTAGAGACTACAGATACTCATTAATGGCCAGTAATTAGATAATTGTCCTCCATAAATACACACTGCTGCTTCCACTGAGAGCATTTGAAACACCTAACAGGAATGACCACTAATTCAACTCCCAGTAATTGATAAAACAGTTTACAGCACTTAGCAATTTTGACACATTTCCTGAGATGCCTCAGAGCTTCCTTGCTCCATGACCCAAGAAGATCTTGCAGTCTCTCAGGACAGGTGTCCTCTGCTGACCATGCTCCCAGTATCCCAAGGGACTCCGAGCCACAGGGTGACAGCACGGCTCACCGTGACATTCACCGGGTGCCAAGCTGCTTCAGGCATCAATAGATGGTTTGGAAACTAAGCTCAAAGATGGATGGCTGGAGCCCCAACTTGCAAGATGAAATTATCTCAGCAGTCATAATTCCTTGGCGTCCTTCCTATTTTTCATGCTCCGTGTTCAAGAGGCTTTAGCTAACAGTCTTTTACTTAATTAAAATTAAGATGCTGATCTCATTTTTATAAAGGAAATCAGATCGTAAATGTGTCTTGGGGGAAAAAAATTTGTCTTCATTATACTGAGTCTTGCTAGACTTGCAAGTTCCTGCCTGCCCTGTGACAAGAGGTCTTAGGAGAGCAGGGAGGGGTGGCACCTGACAAAGCAAAGTGGGGGTGATAGCAGAAACAATTATTTTATTTCAGTTACATGATTCTCCCAAAGCTGGTAGTTCTAGCAGTTCCTGAACAGCTCTAACACAAAATAAACCGAATGGAAAGTCACAAAGCTGAGAAGGGATGCCAGCTGTAAAGATGCCCTTACTATATTAAGGACCAAAGAGGACTTGTAGTGCCCTTTAGCTGACAGGCCCAAGCATTTCATTCCTCTCGCTGGTTACTGAGCCATTAGCACGTTATAAAAATATATCCCTGAGGGTGGCTGCACACAACAATTTGAGGATTAAGCCACTTACAACCTTGAGAGGAACGTTTCCCTGTTCAGTATGAAAAGCCTAATGAAGGAAAGTTCTCTAACAGTCTGGGGACGTGTAAAGGGCGAGTGCCAGAGTGCATTAGGTGACAACTATTATTGCTTTGGCCTTGCAGAAGAAGCAGCGATCACTCCCCATCAGCCAGGCTGTCCTGCACCAAGGTGCAGCGCTCTGCCTCCCCCCAGGCTGAGGCACGCGTGGTGTGGCAGGAGCGAGCTCCGCGCCCCGCAAGCCCCGCTGGCGTCATGAGGTTCCCCGTGCTTTCAGCAGCACTCACTGCATTAGCTTGCACATTATGCCTGTGGGTCAGCACTGGCTCACAGCCAGCCTGCACAAGCGAGGCAGTGGGCAGGGCTGCCTGGAAATGGCAAGGCAGACATGCCCACAGCGCTCAGCACTGCAACCCCAGGCCTGGATTTGGAAGCAAACTTGAGGCAGATGGCCACCAATCAAAGACAGAGCTGCTCCCCCTTCACCTTCCAGACGTGAAATGTCTGAATCGGGAACGCAACAGAAAACACACAAAGTATTTTCTGCTTGACTTGCTTTTAAAACAGAGGCTTATATTAGCAGTTGGACTTCACTTGTGTTAATTAAAAACTGATTTAGCGACTAAGAGAAGAACAGCCCCAACAGGAAATGCCAGCATGCACTGCACTAGGCATGGTACTCTCTGCATGAAGGATAAGATGCCCATCAGGTTTGGGATTAAGCATAAATTGGGCATGCTTTTGAGGCTGACCTACAATATTCCGGATTAAAGAGTCCAAAGCAGGCTCCAATTCAAAAGCTAGGTATTCCTACACAGCCATTTAAGAAAACCAAAGAGCCAGTATATTATGCTCCTTTTTTCATCTATTCAAACAAAACAAGGGAAAAAATTTTTAAAACGTACAGTCAGAAATATCCAAATTTCTCCCAAATGTTCTGTACTTCTTTCTTCAGTGAGGCTGGGGGAGTGGTAGAATAAAAACTCAGAGCACAAAAAATTCAATAGCTAGGACTATGTCAAACAGCCAGGTGTCATTTTCAACCTCAGTTCACTCTCGTATCTTCATTTCTGAAGCAGAGCCACCAGAGCCAAACAGCTTTCTCCAAAGCTCCTCAAAACAGTTTTTTCTTATAAAGAAAACTTTTTTTGCAACAAATTAAGCCAAAAGCTGCATTTGTAAGCAAAACATACTAAAATTTCAAAATATCCCATCTTGCAAATACAGTATCCTGTAATTTTGCAATGTCTAGGCTTTCTTGAGAGCAAGAGAGACTATTTTTCTGTATTTCCAATTGCTAACAGATGTTCTCCCCTGTGTTGTTAAACAAGTCTTGATAAAAACACACTTATGTCTTAATAGAACTGGATGTACCCTGAGTGGGTTTCCCATTTGATCTGCCGTGCGGCTCAGAGGTTTTTTTTGTCTGCTTGTTGTAGCACAAAGTGTGTTTGGTCCCACAACAGTGACAGCTGACAACTGTTTCTGCTGTTTGCAAAAGCTTTACCGTTCAACTCGAACCAAAAGCATTTGCCATGTTGCATGGCAGTGAAGAAGATTTAATCAGATGAGGCCACTAGCGTTGTCAGTGCCAGGCTGAAAGAATTCCACAGGACAAAAGCTGGATTTGTCTCTCTGGGAGTCTGTGCAGGGAGCAGCAGTGCATCTTTGTGAATGCACAAGGGGGAATCTCAAGAGGAGAAGAAAACCAACCCAAGAGAATATTTTCAGTGCAGTTAAGCCAAAAAATAACTGTTCTTAAGTGACCAGCAGGATGCTCCTGCCAGCCAAGAGCACAGTTGTGACAATTTTGACAATGTGAAGTGAATCCTCATGTCCCTCTTTCAAATGCCACTAATACAGAGGATGGTACCTGCTCTATCCCTACATAATTCCATTTCCAGAATAATAAGCATTACCTAGCATCTGGTCACATTCATCAATCAACCTGCAAAGGAATTATTTACAATGGATGGCTGTTCCCAAACTGCAGTAACAATCCTCCAAAAGAGTCTTAGGACTTCAAATTCCTTACAAGTCATAACAAAACATGTACCTCTCCTAGCTAATGTCAGAGACCATAATAAAACTCCTACAAACAACAAACCATTGAAAGTAAAAGTCCTCATCATTTTACATAGCCACCAAGATAATATCCCATATTCTTTGTATCTTTCTGGATGATCAAGCCTTTTCAGCAGATTTGCACAGGTAACTTAAGCTCACAAGAAAAAGAAAGAAGCCATACATGCAAAAGTCAAACTGGAGGCTTCCAGCATTTCCACCCCCCAACAGTGAGTGAAAAAACAGCAGCTCCACCTTAGGAACTTTGCTGATTTACATCATCCCAGTATGGGCTCATCACAAAGTTATGCCTGGCAGAGAGGATGCTGGTGCTCTCCATTTGCACCAGAGCAGGAAACAAAACACCCTCACTTAGCAAGAGAGTGAGCACTGATGATGTTGCCTTGCTATTCCCTTGCATTATTTTAAAGGGACAGTTTTAATCTGCCCAAGGTCTGATTAAGCTGCTGCCAAAGGTCAGAGGAAGAGGCGCCTGCATTTTGTGTAGAGTGCACTGGTATAGCCAGTTCTCTGGCATGGCACAGCCTGGGCTTTGGCATTCCTATATTGAAAGCTGCCTGCAGTACATTAATGAATTGGAGCTCAGCCTTGCATGAAGTGTTTCAACACTCACTCCAACTGTGCTAAAGGAATTTCCCATTTGCTTTTTTCCGCTAATTAGAGAGCCACTGGGACACAACAGGGCCTTTTGAGAGGTGCACAGGCCCTCAAGTTCTGCTGAGTCAGGAGAGGGGTGGGATATTTTGGTCCACTCAGAAGACAACCTTCAACTTCCCAAAAGAGGCTGCAAGCAGGACAGCAGCTATAAATGTTAGCTAAGATTTACAACCTACAGGCACCAATATCCATCTGGACTTATTTAGTCCTTAATCCTGGAGATGAGGCAGCAACAGGAGCTGGTGCAAGTACAGATTTTTAAAGACTTAACTCATTTCAGTAGATATCTGCCTTGCCTAGCACACATTTTTTATGGACACATCTTCAAGGCAGAACACAACACCTGAAGCAACTCCTCAAAAGTGACTGGCACAAAAGTTAAAATCTAAAACATCTGTTATAAAGCCTTGATAGAGAACTCAGGTGTCTAGTCTCACTGCACCTGCAGACCATCTGCTTCTGAACCCAGGCCCACCAAAACAGTGCTCACATTTATAATGCAACAGGCTCAGCAACTTGTGTATGTTTACTCTTGATTTCAAACTGGAGATAATGAATTTTAAGAGATATCAGAACTGCCATGACATCCGTTTAGGATACCCACCAAAGTATGATAACTAAAATAGTGATTTATTTCAATCCTTTCAGACTGAATACCAGCCAAATTCCCTATTTTTACCCTTGTAGCAACAATAATAATACACATTATAACAAAGACTTAAACATAGTTTCTCTGTTGGTTTGCTCTGATGTTCTCTAAGTTATATGTTATGTTGTATCTGAATGTTAAGACACAGAACAAATAACTGGTCAAGAAAATAGGCACTGCAAATTTTTACATAACATGTAGAATATTAATACAAACCATTTTAACTGAGATTAGTTTTCATGGCTGGGTTGCCTGAACTGGTACTTGAACAGTAGACTTCACTTCTGCTACAGAACTAAATAATCCTCATTTGAAAGCCTCTTTTTTCAACTCGATAAAATTTTATAAAGACCTTACATTATTAATGCAAGTTTCTGAAGGTGTGTTTTTATTCTAAAAGACAATAGTGGCCAGCCCAGTGTAGAGAAAAACCAAAGCTGAATTTCCTTCAGATGTTATCAGTAAATTGGTATCAACACCCAAAAATGCATTAGGTTCCCCTCTAAACACCGTGCAGGCAAGACATGAACTGAGACATGGGGTGGGAGAATCAATGAGAGCAGGACCATCCCCAGCAAGGTAACAACAACTGCAACCACACCTCTCCTTCACATATAGGAAGCATTTTATTTTCCTCCTGTCCATAATATAAATATTTGCAATCAGGTCAGGTTTTGTAGAATTTCAGAAGCCTCTTCACAATACTCATTTTAATTTAAAACCAATAATTTCTCTTTGTTTAATAATTCCTGATAGTCAGAAATCTCATAGGAGTTTCATTCCCAAGTCCTGAGCATCACACTCATTCTGACCCCCAAAACCTGATTGACTCCAGCAAGCAATAAAAGCACACAGCATACAGAATAATCTTACCCAAGCTGTGCAAAGATCTCAAGTATTTGTGTATCCTTCTAAGGACAAAAGGTACCAAAAGAGGAGGCCTTAATTCAAGAGAGTTCTGACAGAATGACCAAAAAGAGTTTCCTTTCCATCCCAGGAGATGAGCAACTCAGAGTCTTCCACATCTTAAACCAATGCCCCAAACCTAGATTGCAGCAATCAAGGGGTTAATAAGAAGTCCCCCGTTTTCCTGCTTTTTCACTAAATTAAACCAAGTACTGGTCTGTATTTAACAGATGCTAATACAACTCTTACATTCACTACAATGTTTTAGTCCTTACAATGTTTTAATTAATTGTACTCTTTAAAATGCATGAAGATTTCACATCACTTTTAAATATTTATTGACAGCTTAGATGAATATTTCATGCTGATTTTAAAGAATAGAGAACTTTTTCATAGCATTTGTTAATAGAAAATGGCAATTCTACATTCTCAGATATGCTCTCAGTACAATAACAAGGAATTTTGTTGTCTTGTTCAAAGCCAACTGTAAACACCGGCTACTGCAGAGAAATAAAAACATCAAGGATGAGTTTTTTCAAAGCTACTTAAGTGATTAGGGAGCCCACACAGCTCCCATTTACATAAGAACTAACTGCATGTCTGAATCTTTTGAGCAATTTTGAATATTTCATTGAACTGTGAAAGATTCTCCCAGTAAAGAGTAGTAGGTTTGGAGTAATTGAAAACATACTGCCTGAGATATACAATGGAGACAATTCTCATAGCACAAGTGAGTTTTTTAAGATGTTAAAATTGACCACAAAAGCTCTACAAACATAGGACCAACAAGCTATTTATAATCAATCGTCTCATTTCTGCATAATACCTGTCTTCCCTTCAACTTGGCATTTTTCTGCCTTTTTGGGTTTTTTTAGAGGCCTTTTAAAGCTGCTGGAGATGCAGCAGAGTAAGAGCCCTGTGGAGGGTCAGGCTGACTGAAGGAAGCTGGGACCACAAACAGCTGAGTCAGTAAAGGCAAGGCAGGTGCAGTCAGTGCTGGTTGTTTATACACAAACAGCCCCATACATTGAAAAAATCCACCTGCTCCAATATTTAATTTAAAACAACTTTTCCTATTGCCACTGAAGGCTGTAAATATTTATAATTTTAGTAGCCAGGTGTACAGAGAGGCAGAGACAGTTACATTAAAAAAAACAGCCTGACCAAAAAACCCCAAAACAGTTAAAGCTGTAACAGCAGCTTAGCATACGTAGAAAGTATATGTATTAATGTGCAAAATGCCATGCAAATATATTGCCCCTCAAAAAAACATAGCCAGAGCAATAGCTTTGCATCAGCTGGTAGGAATTCCAGACTTCAGTGGTTCCTATGCTAGTTCTGCCTGAAGAAATCCAAAAACAGGAGCTAAAATCTTTTAGCTAACGCAGAACACTGATAGCTTGCTTTTCTTTGTTTTCAGGAAAGGCTAAAAATGTTCCTCTATTTAAGGATATTCTTATATTTTGTAGTCCTAAAATGGGTAAGAAGGCAAATGAGAAGCACCCAAATAAAGGGGTGGAAGCAAGCACAGAAAAGTAATATTCTTTTCAGAAAATGAACACTGTGGTTAAAATAAAACACTTGAATACACTGTGCCACAGCCATCATTACCAACATGCTCATTAGCATTAAATTAACTTGGACATGAAATATCAGGATGTAAATTAACAGCAGATGATGCTGTGAAAATGTAAGAAATTACTGTTATTTGCCAGTAATTCAACTAACAAAAGCAAATTCTGTTTATCACATGTAAACTCCAATACTGTGTGAGTGTTTTGGTTTTTAACTAAAATCAACTAACAAAAACAAACAGCGCACAAAAATGTTCAATTTGACACTCACCTTAGATGTGGTACTGCTTGTGTTGGACACTAATTACAGCAATGATCAAATCCAGGCAGCAATTCAATCAAAATACTAGACTCAGTTTTACAGAAGTAATTCTAATTTTTAGCAGAAACAATATTTAATTACTTTCAATTAGATCTTTGCTCTTTTCCCCCTGAATTGTAACATTTCCCAGGTTCTTTAAGGTTTCATTTTAGCATTCTCTGCCAAAGTGACCGCACCACTAAGATCAAAAACACATTTTCAATAATTATGCCCTAAATACTTTGTAGCACATCCATATATTGACTTACACTGCAGAGGTCAGATATTTCATAGTAACTTAAAATTCTGCATATCCTTCTCATCCACGACAGGGCGTTTCATGAGATGAAGCCTGCACAGCATTCAGGAGCCACCCCAACACCCACACCAAATGCTCAGTCAGAGCAGGCAGGTGGCAATAATTAGAATGAAGATAAGCTGAGGTGACACAAGAGAGCACATCAATTACTGCCTGTCACTCAGCCCAGGGAGCATCTCAGAAGATGGACTGATATCACTCTATCAGTCCCTATTATATTCAGCTTTTCTCTCCTTCATTTCCTCAAAATGGAAGGTCACTACAACACCATTTTTTAATACAAGTGAATTTTTAATAAATATTCACTGTGTGCACAATACAAACTGATGTATGGCTACATCTCCACAGGCTGTACACTGTACACAGAATAATAATAATAATACTTTTTTCCAAAAAGTATGTCACGTGAGAGCAGTGGGAATCAACAGTTCTGTTTAAGCAAGGTGATTCCAGAATCATTTGATGAGGTTTGTATTCCTAAATAATTTTTATATTGATATTTATCTTTTATACTCATATACACACAAATGTATCTAAATCTAACTGTCCATCTTGAGAAATAAGTAGAGACACTGTATGCAAATTCCTTAAGGGGTAAGAGCAAATACACTCTCAAGCACGCACCTTAGCGCTGAGTTATCAGCAAGAAGTCAAAACAAACTAAACTCAAATTCTGAAATCTTGAAAATTCTCACAGAACAAATTTGCCATCCCTTCCCTCTCAGGTGCTCATCCTATAAGTAGTCAAAGCACTCATGTCACCTATGATCCTATGAGCTGCTTTACAACTACGTAATTTTTGATATCAGTTTTAAGATGTTTCTACACCATCATTTTTTCCATATGATTTTATAATCAAATTGTCCTAATTTATTTTTGCCTTTAAATAAAAACAAAGCAAAATTAAACTCTGGCTTTAGAAACCAAACTACCTAACTACATGATTACAAAACACCCAACCCAGTTGGATGGATACACACCATGCAGTCTGTAAAAACTCCCAGCCATCCTTCCTTCTCGTGGTGCTGCAGCAACTAAGGCTCAAGGTACAGGACAGGGGACTGGCCACATACTAAAACCCTTCAGAAAGCAACTGTGCACAGACATAATCAAGTTTTGCTTCCATAAAATAGATGGAGGTTAAGAGAACCATGACTAAGACATTTTTCCTCACCTTTCAACCTGGACTTCAAAAACTGCCTTTTAAATTCAGACAGCTATTGAATATAGTCAATTTTCAATCAACTGCATTTAGTGGGAAATGGTCTGACCACCATCAGAGCAGATGGTTGGTGCAGTCACTAATCTGACCAAGGAAGATTCACCATCCTTTTTTGCACATCTTCCTCTTCCATCAGACAGAGGGGCCACAAGTTCACACCACCTCTTCACTGTTTTATCTTCCAATAACACTTTCACAGCCAATATAATTGCTTGTGTTAATTGGCAGTGCAAAACTTCCCCACAAGCAATAGATAAGGTCTGGGAAATTCATTATGTTCAGAAATATTTTTATTTGCTACTCAGTGACCATTCTCCCAGGATAACAAAAAGAGGTAAGGAACAGCAGGAAGACCCTGAAAGCCATTCCTGGCTTGCACACTCTTATCTGCTGAACACCCCTCAGCCCCCCATACTCAACATGCTTTGTGCTGGGCTGCCAGCAGAAGGCTTGCAGGTACTTTCAGAGGGGATCACTCGTTATACTCTGCCTCAGAGTTACAGTGCTGTATAGAATTCACAGCAGAAAATATTGGATGTATTCATATCCCTTGGGACAAACAGAGCCATCTCCTGCAGTGGCTTACCCTGTGTCATAGGAATTCCAGTACCTGCAGCTCTATATTGTTAGTGAATCATTTCAAAGATTAGAAATAAAAACCTTTTACATGCTTGTACACAATTACCCAATATTATTATGAAATACTGACAGCTGAACACTGCTCATCTCACAGGAAAAAAACCCCTCTTCTTTCAAAATTAAACCAATAATTTCTTCTATAGTATGTAATAATTTTGTTTCATTCCACCTATTGCCTTTCAATCAATCCTTCAAAACCTATTTTATGGAAGAAAAGACAGAGCTGAAATGCTTTATCTTCCTGAGCAATAGTCAAGAACCTGATGTGCCAACCATAGGAAGCCAATGAGTGTGTGAGACACCTGAGAGTGGTGAGCACCCACAGCAAGAGAAGAGGCAAGGAGGGAGCCAGT
>PYHW01009522.1:1445403-1465951 GCA_013186435.1 Turdus rufiventris
AATAAAAACAGCATGCTGGTGAAATCTGAGGAGCATGCTGGAATGCATCCTAAGCACCACCTTCCTTTGCAGGTATGCATCCTAGCCCATCCTAGCAGCACGGTGCTGTCAGCAGCTTCACCCCACACACCTCACTCCCACAGGTAGCAGTGAGGAAGCACGTGGAACATCCAGCACAGCTGGAGAATTCCACAGAGGCAGGCAAGAGGCAGCAGCTGCCTGCAGAGCTCCACTCAGGGAACCTGCTGTACGGTTTTGTCTTTCTGAACATCAGAGCCACAAAATAAAGCGTGGCGTGAAATGAGCCCAGCTGCTCTGCTGGTCATGGCTCTCTCTAGCTGCACCCAATTAAGATTTTAAGCCACCATCACTATTTAACATGAGAAATAAAAAGAGCCCACGATGACATGTTTGCTTCAGCTCAAGGCATAACATAGATTTCTCTGCTTACAAACAAACTCCTGAATCAATTCATCTTATTAAAAATTGATAAATACACATTCCTAATACTTATCAGCTTTCTGTTCAAGAAATAGAAATTGAGACTCTTATAAATAGGTTCTTCCTGTTGAATATCAAAACCAGGCTAATAACTGCACCTTCTGTACAAGGCACAATATGTAAAAATTCCTTTGTGGCTAATTTTGGTTTTTTGCCTTTAGGTAAATGATAATTGTAAAGCCACAACTGATTTATTTTAAGTCATCTGCATGTGTTAAAAATCTCACCACAGCCCTACATCTTTTCCCAGAAAAACAAAGGAATAGCATTAGGTTTTCTCTCCACAGCTTCAAATAGCAGATGTGAAAATATCCAGTTTTTTACTCAAGCAAAAAACATATGCTGCCATCAACGAGCTCGGGAACTGGAGCACAACCATAGGACTGCTGCAACCTCAAGCCCGTGCTGAGCCACAAAATAAAAAAAATCCCAATAGAGTTCAACTGTTGTTAACAGTGAGTGGTGGATCAGTGCACTGTAGGTCAAAATAAACCCAAGGGATCATTATCTTTTGTTTAGCACATGAAAAATAGCTTTACATTCAAAATAGTCATCTTGATAAACAGTTGTCAAGACTCTGGAACATTGGAGAAAAAATTTAACATTAACTACCTTTTTTAAAAAATAATTATACATGTTGCTTGTTTTAAAAAGTTTTCCCTCCCTTACTTTTCAAAAGGAATTTTTTGAGTGACCTAAGAGGTGGTGAGTCAAATTTTCAATTTTACTGATTTATGCACAAATGTGTGTTTAAATTTCTTAAATACATATATAGACATTTTTCAAACTTAGATGCTTCTTCTCTCCAAACCTCGTAACAAATTTGGGGAAAAATGCAAAATGAAATCCTTGGTCAGGAAAAAACAAGAGTGAGGGAGGATGAAGACAGTCTAAAATAAGTTGAAATTAAGTTTTAGAAGAAACACTGAAATTATTTTCAGGCCAATTGTTTGATTAGGAAAGACTTCGTCGGCCTAAATTGAAGCAAATGATATGAGAGTCTTTGGAATTTAACCCCTGGGCCCAGATGAACACCGATGAAACAGCAAAGGAAGGTGGTCAAGTGACAAGATCCAACATCTTACTTCACTGTAAAGGTTGAAGAGGGGATGCAGGAGAGATGCTGGGGAGTGGGAAGGCAAAAGATGTGAAACATGGAGGTGAAACATGTTAATTTGAAGTATCAGAGTTTATAGAAGTTAAGATACCCAGACTCTTTACACTTGGCTGAGCACTCCCAATGAACGGGACTGAAGCACAAGTTAAATCTTCCAAAGTTAAATACACAAATAATTTTGGATTACAATAGCAGCAGTTGCTGGATGAGAGGTTTCTGTGCCATTATCTCCAGCACAAGGAATTATATATTTAAGTCCTAATCAGAGTCTGCATTATCTTGTCATTGCTAATACACAACAAACTCCAATGCTGCGTTTAACAACTGGAACAGTCTCAGAATACCAGGTCGGAACTGGCAGTGAACAAAGGCTTTTCTCATAGTTGCCATCAGGGTTTAATGCCAAAATTGAAACATAGGCATGTAAGCACATTATAGTATGAAGCACATAGACAGGCTTTCAAATGCAGGTATTGTCTGCTCAGATGTGCTGTTTGATATTTATTTAGATTCACATGCTCCCCTCACAAATGGATCTACCCCAATGATCTTCACACACCCTGTGAAAATGAAGGAGGTACCACAAACATGAACCCTACTTTACCGAAACGTTTAATGACTTGCCCCAGGTCACACAGGAAATCTGTCGTGGCAAAGCAGAGAATGGCTCTCCTGGGATCTCTGAAATCCCATCTCAATATTCTGGCCACATTGCCACCCGTCCTCAGCCGTACTTAATACGACTAAATTACTGATGGCAACAAATAGCAGAATCTGACTTTCAGATGAGCTGATTTGTACAATGAGTCAATCCATAACTTTTGTCTCCTGCAGACACTTAGATCGATGGGCTGTATGCCCAGCACGTTATAATAACCCTGAAAAGCTTTTGGCTCAGCCTGCAAACACATTAGCATTAACTTAAATCTGCTGCTTTGTTTACTATACGAGATATCTGCTTGTGCTCTATGCCCAAGCGACACCAATTAAAGAGACCCAAATACAGAGCTCACAGACCAGTACAAGACTAAAGCTACCCAAGAACGCACATTCACTAAACTTAAAATGGTATTTATTCCTCCAAAGCATTATGGTCTGACAGACACATTTTTCTTTTCCAGGTAAGGACTTGTCATGATTTACATGCAGAACCTTTCCCAAAAAGCGATTCAGAAAGCATTGGAAACTGGCTCCCCTCCCACTGCTTCCAAAATGGATTAACATGACTCCAGCCTTGGATCCACAAGACTACAAATTACAATGAAGCCACCCTTGATTTAAGCCGTTGGAGAGCAGGACAGGAAAATCACCAAAAGTTCTCTTTCAGCTCTTTAAACCCATTCATTACAGAGTCCACAGGGCCACATAGGTACCAGAGTAAATCACTCTGTGGGAGAGGACATCACCCAGTAACAAGAGGCTTTTCTTATTTCCTCAGAGGTACAAATGTAGCGGGGCCAGGAGGGGTCTAATTACTTTCAGAACACCCAAGCAGCACTGGAAGTGATAATTTATTGACCATATCAATGTAGCTTAGTGCACAGAATGAAAAGACAAGTCAAGGACTGTATCCGGACCACTGAAATGCCCACAGTTTGCCAGGGCAGGCAGAGTGATGCAAGCCAACAAAGTAATCTGGCAAAACACTAAACCAGATTTATAATAAACCCATACTTGGCATTTTACTGAGTTTTGGCAAAACAAGAAAAAGGTAAGACTTGAATTTTATTTTTAAAGATTCAGAAACAAGTTTGGGAACGTGTACTTGGATAGCCTGCTGAAATCCAGAGTCCTTAATTATCCAGAGGGGCAGCTAGGGAGCCGATCCAAAAATCTAACCGGGTCAGCAGAGAGCCTTTTATCAATGGCAGTGGCCACCAGGTGAAGCCCTGGAATACCAGTGCTAACCTGACCAGTATTGGTTTAGCTTTAACTCGAGCAACAACCACCATCGAGTGCCAACACCTGTGCACCTCTGCCCATTTGTAACACAGACATTGGAAATGACATCTATACACAGTGCACCAAAATCCAACAGAATGCCAAAAAAACTTATTAAAAGTGTTTCCTTGCTCTTCCACACCAGCCCACTCTTCCATCTTGTGCTACCAAAAAAAGAGTAAAGGTTTCTGAGTGAAAAGTGCAACAGATTCACAAACATTTTCCAGCAGCTACAACATCCTACTCTCCAGTAACACCTCCACAAAGCTCAAGCCCATTTTGCAGAAAAATGAGAAAAACAAACAGCAATAGGGGAATTTCACAGACATGACCCTGTCCATGTACAGTGACTCATGGCTGCTTAAGCATGTTCTTAGAACGGATTCTCACTCATCAGCACCCTAACAAAACCAAAAATAGATTAAAATAGCTAAGGCTGAAATGGAAAAGATGAATTAGCATCTCTGCTATCTCCTTTTTCCCTCACCTGCACGAAAAGATAGGAAGCTGGGAGCAAAAGCAGAGGTTAAATCAATCTGCTTTTTGAAGAGGTGACACACCCAAGGGCCTTAGTCAAGGCTCCATCCTTGGCTCCTGCACAGTCAGTCTGTGCACTGCTGCCAATGGAGCCTGGAAATCGTTTGGTGGAGCAGCAGACGTGAACAGTCTCTACATTCAGCTGTTTAGTATCAGAAATGCTAGCTAGTGTTGCTTGATTATATCATGAGGGAAAATTAAATAGGAAACAAGGATTTAACATGCATGTCATAGTCAGGCTTCTCGAGGAGAAAGAAAAGGGAGAAAACCCCAGAAACTGAGGACATTTTGCTTCCCCTGAGCCCACATTCATTCAAAGAGAAGAACCAGAAACCCTGACAATATCACCCAGCAATCCCCTCCCATCACATCGAAGGCACAATTTTTCTGGACAGCTCTTTACAGAGGATACAGAAAAAATTGACCAATCTCCCTGTGCCTCTTTTCACTTGGCACGATGATCTTTCTCACCCGAGGACCGCAGAAAGGCAGAGTTTGCACAGCTGAGGCAAGCCCCCCTCCCATGCAGCTCTTCCACAGATGCAGCAAGAACACCTGTGCCTACCAGCGTTACATGGCTGTGGGATGGCACAGAAAATTGTCTCTGCACCCAGCAATACGAACGGGGGCTTCCTACCCGATCCTATCATCTGCCTAATACATTACTTGGACAGAAGGTAGACTTCCTGCTTCTGCTGGAAAAAAATAAATTTCATTAACCCTACCTAATATTGACATTTTAATAGTTCCATACGCAGGACAAGCTCTGCAGCTGCCATTGACAAATACCGACGGGAAAAAGAAAACCCACAAAACCCCACCACCCCAGCCACGAAACAGGAGCGCCTTGCAAGGGCTCGTGGATGGACAGGGACCCCGGGTAACTTACTGCCGGGTGTATTCCTTCCTCAGCGCCGCGTTCCTGCAAGCCGCCCGTCACAGCGCCGGTGCTGCCGCAAGCCGCGGGCGCTGCCAGCCGCCCCCCGCCTGTGACAGCGCCAAGCAGGGAGGGAGCCCTCCCTCTCCCCTCCGTCCTCTCCCGGTATGTCCAAGCTGGCTCACGCCAGCTCTGGAGCACGAGCACGCAGGGCGGCACGGAGCCCGCTGCTGCCCGCGCCGGGCGGTGGCGACAGGCGGGACACCCGCCCACTCGCGGACGGCGGGGCGGAGGCTCCGGGCCCGCCGTGACACCCGTGGGGGCGGCCTCGGCCCCGCACCGCCCCTCGGCCGGGGAGGAACCTGCGTGGGCACCCTCACCAGGGGCGGACAGGGGAGCCACAGCCTCTGACAGACTACGCGCACACCGCTGTGCTTTGTTCCGCCGCTCCCCTCTTTCCCCAGCCATGGACAGAGCGTACATCTGGGACCGGGGCTGGCGAGTTACGGATGAGCCGAACACAGGAGCCGTGCCGGGAGCAGGGAAAAGGAGAAACCAAGCTAAGCAGCTGCTTCCAAAGAGCTTTGGAGCCACAATGAGACCAGTTTTGTCTAAAGACATCTCATTTTGCTTTACTGCTGCATTATCGTATACTTCTGAGACTACAGCTATGCTAAAATAATCATAGAATCACTGAATGGCTTGGGTTGGAAGGGATCTTACAGATCACCTCCTTCCAACACCCCTGCCATGGGCAAGGACACCTGCCACTAGACCAGGCTTCCCCAAGCCCTGACCAACCAGGCCTTGGACACTTTCAGGGACAGAGCAGCCATAGATTCTCTGGGCAACCTGGTCCTCCCTCTGGCCCCAACCAGGGCCTCACCACCCTCACAGCCAAGAATTTCTTCCTAATATCCAACATAACTCAGCCTTCTGTCTGCTCACTCCATGCCCTTGTGACAAGTCTCTCCAGATCTCTGGGAGCTTCTTTAGGTACTGGAAGGTCTCCCCAGAGCATCCTCTTCTCCAGGCTGAACAACCTGTTTGAACTACAAAGCTGGAGTGAGGAATTAAGTCTAAGCCAGTACTGCCAGGAACATCCAAAGGCAAAAACCCTTTGGGAAAACAAGGGACAGAAGGAAAGGCATGCCATGGCATAGGGCTGGCAGAGAGCAAACAGCATGTCAGCACCTCCAGGGGAATGCAGCACAACACAGACCCCTGCTTCAACAGCTGCACATGGCTGGGCTCCGTGCTGACTCATGTGGGCTGACACGTTCAACCACACGGGCCCTGCAAAGCCCAGAACACAGCAGCACTCAAAGTATCACCCCGTTCAAAGATTGCAGGTAACATTTCACTCTCCTTCATCATCACTTCAGCACTGAATGGACAAGTTGATGCTTTTACAATATTAGGGCTTCCTCAGTGCAACATGGAGAACTCACAGTGAGGGGCACCAGGTATTTTCCATAGCAGTGCACTTTGCCAAAAGAAAGCTCAGCAATGAAGCATACAAAATCTTGTAGCGCAAACACATGGATAGTGAAGCCTGAACTGTTTCAGCCATATAAGTTTTGATAATTTTAGTAAGAAAATATTAACCCACACATCAAGAAGAAACACCAGACAGTCTTTGATGAGCTGCAAAAATCTGGAGATTGGGGTTAAAGGGAACAGGAAATATGAAGAAATGCAAAAACAGAAATAAGCTATTCTGTGAAGCTGTACACATTAGCTCTAAGTGCTGTCTGGAACCAACACTGAGAAAGACTCAGCAGTTCTCAGTACTCCCAATTAAAACTGCAAATTAAGTTTAAAAATATAAAACCCAGCATAACTATCTTAACAGATCTCTTTCTGTACAATCCCTCCTCCCCTCAAATTAATTACGTTACACTTGCACATCACTGACACAAAATTACTAACATGACCTACAACATCATTCTGAGACCAAAGCAAGCAGTGGTACTGCGTGTGCAACCCGGTGAGGCCGAGCACTCTGAATCCTGCAGCACAAACCACACGCCAAGGAAGTCAGGAATAAAGAAAGCTAGGAAATTGCTGCATTGAAATATGTGGCATGAAACATTCATTTGTTTTTCCCCATTCCTCTTTCTCTCATTTTCCAGATACATCTAAGTTGTTTCATTCATAGCAAATGCAATCGATAAGGCTTTTAGCTCCGTCTGCCTAAAGATTTGAGCATAATACCGCACCCACTTCAAATCTAACTCCTTCCGGAATTTCACAGAAGCAAATCCCAAGTGTAAAAACAGCTCTGGAGCAGGACCAGCACAGCCATAGAGGAGGGTTTTTTAATAAGTAAATAGACATCTATCACATGCGTTGGAGCTCTGGGAAGGATGAGGAAAGCAGCAATATTTCAATGCTGCTTAGTGAATTGGGTGTCAAAGCAGCTCTTCGGAGGAGCAGGTCATTTCTCTAATTAAAGCTGTTCTTCCATGTTTCATTTTCTGACATTTGAGCAGTCCGGTTGCCTTGCCACGGGCAGAATGGAACACGCCACTGAGCTCAAGCCAGAGACTGATCACTGGTGACTCAGCTCAAATTAAAAACACACAAATAAAAAGCAAAACAGACAGGTTACTACCCAAAGATGCATCCATATCCACTGAGCTTCAGAATGTCTTGTCCAACATGGAGCTAAACTACCTTTCTTACATCACAGCATAACCAACAAAAAGGAGTGGCCAAAACAACCTGTCATCAACCCAGAACAAGGAGGTTTCTCCTGCCAGGAATGTTTCAAGTGCTTCACCATTAAACAACTTCCATGCACAGCAACAGGCTACTGAAGAAAGATAGTCTCTCCAGCATCAATCCCTTCAGAACTAAGTTCACAAAGGCCAGCTATGAGAGAAGCCCCTTCCTGCACTGTCTCCCAAACCACTAAAGGAAGGGCCTTTGACACCTTCCAGGCAGAGCAAGCCACAGAGCAGCAGTTGCCAAATGCCATTAAGCTCAGGGCTACAGAACAGCTTTGGACTACTGGAGAGCAGAGCCTCCAGTTTCAAAGGCAACATGGTTAATTCGGGGGTTTTTAAGTTGTATTCTCCATGGCAGTTACTTCATGAAGGTAACAGGAACAGTGAGCCTGGAGATGCCTCCCAAAAGGAACTGCTCCTAAAGGGGTGGACCACAAATTTTACAGAAGCAGGTCCATATTCCTCACAGGGGAGGCTTCACCTGCAGAAAGGGCAAGACAGTATCTACCCACAGATTTAGGTCTCCACCTTAGCTATCCACCATTAATGCCACTAAACCCTACAGAATCACTTTGACCAAGAAATGGGAAAAGGCAAAAAGAAAAAAAAAAAAAAAAGCAATTGTTCTACACACTTTCTGGTTTTCTTCATTGTTGTTTGCTCTCCCTTTCCTTCCCCTCAAAGCCTCACTGGTAAGAGAATCTAACTTTGTTTACAGGGTAGGCAAAAGGAAGCTCTGTGGTATTTGTTCATTTCCAGCATTATGTCTTCCTAATTAAATTTCTGTGCATCTCTGTTCAGCGTTAAGGCCATAAGTGAAGGAGCTCAGCCACCAGCATGAGCCAACTTAAAGCTTTTTCCAAAGCTTACAACAGGAACACAGCTTTCCAACAAACCTAACAATTCCCTGGGGAGCTGGAACCACCACAGGCAGCTTCTGTCTGCATTCCCAGAGATGACCACACTGTAATCTTTACACAAGCACTGATCCACAGACTGGATCTACTCTACAGTACGCAGCAAAACTTAGATTCTGATTCTTCCCCCGAGAGAAATTGTAGTCTTATCACATCAATTCATCATACAGCCTGTGGAAATCAGAGCTACAGTGTTCACTCACTGAGAGAACAAAATCTGCTATAAAGCACAAACTTGGAAAAATCACATTTTTCCTAATTGAGTACAACCTTTCCTCAGGCTTTCAGCTACCCCCAAGGGATGCTTACTATCTTCTGGGATTAAACTCACTGCAGAAGTCTTTGGAGTGTGACAAAGAGCTGCTTGTTCCTGCACATAGGCTGTGCTCAAACCAAATTTATTCAAAATATTTTTCCCACTGCACCTGAGAGATGGCTGGGGAGACTCTGTGTGGAGGAAAATGAGCAGAGCCTCAAGTCAAAGAGTAAGATGCTAGCAGGAGGCAATGTGAACAAGGAGGATTTTCATCGTGTCTCCTTTTTCTACGTGAAAATAAAAAGAGTGAGACACACTCCCTCAGCCTACAGATGAATTGGGACTTCTAAACTGTTAAAAGTTTCTTGTTAAACAGCAACAATTAAAAACAAAAACAACCTTAGCACGCTATATATTTTAATGGAACTGTCCTTGACGTGCAATATGAAGGCGAACTCGTTTCCTGACAGCCTGACTCAGCCTAATGGACTTGGAGGCTGCAGTTTTTCCACTCCTCCTAATGACTTGTTGCAATGGAGATGAGTGCTCTGCGTACAGCAATGCCATCTTCTGGCACAGTTCCTATGAGAAAGGCCACTTGCTGAATGCCACTAGAAGAAAGCTCCTGTTTTGGGAAAGCAGAAACTCAGACTCCACAATAAATCTCGACTATTTCTCCTCTCCCCTGCCCTTGCTACTGGGCTCTAATTGTTCAAGGGCGTGGAGCGAGGCAGCGGGAGCGCACTCAGTGTGTGGCTGTAGGAGCAAACGCGCTCAAGTGCCTGCTAAAGGCGCGCCAAGTACAGCGCTGAGAGCGAGCATTTACAGGCTGAAAACAGGGATGAGTTCAAAGCCCATCAATGGAGGAGTCTGGCAGGAAGGGCAAGCAGTCACCCAGAGCCAACTCTGCATATCCCTGGGAAAATCAGCAAACATTTCACACGTCTGACTTTTTAACTTGTGTATTCCCAGACAGAAAATCTATATTAAGCAAAAGCAAAGATTGAAAACACGTGCTATTTACACTGAAGCAACAAACACAGGCTGGCAATCCATGACTTCCTCACCACTCTCACTTGCTTCTGAACAATGTCCATTTGGCCTATGGAGGTGTAGTAGGACAGTCTCAGGATAAAAGATTCCCCACTAAATTCAATACCTATGCTTCTTTTTTTGCCCCCCAAAGTTGGCAAGGCTCACGCTACAAGCATGTATTGAGAGCACAGATTTTGGACTGAGAAAAGCAGATCTTCAGTAGCTCTGGTCTGAAATAATACCTAAGAAGAAACAACACTGTGGAATTTCCTATCTGCTGTGTCATTGATACCAAAAGACCTCCCTGGGAATCAGATACACTGCAGAGGTGCTAACCTGGCAATCTCAGCCAAAACAGCTCATGCTCTGCTGCTTCTAAGATAGCCACAGCAGTGAGATGATGATCAGCCAATTGCAGTCGATTCCTTTTCCTCTCTCACATTTTCATTCTGCAACTCATCCCGAAACCTCAAAAAAATACTTTGCAACACCCATAAAAGCCCAATTTCGTTTTCACTCAACCAATGAAAAAATTAATTAAAGGAATTGAGTTTTGTCACTGCAATCAGCCACTCTGGTTCTCAGATATTTGCTCATTTAAAAAAGTACCCCCTTCACATATTTATTTAATAAAGTAAGAGCATATTTTAAATGTTTACACTTTCATGTTTTGCACTGTGATTTGTCAGACAAAGCTGAAAGTGTTCTGCTTTCATTTCCAATTACTTTGATGCCTTCCATTGTTTTTTCCTTTTCTTCTTTCCCACTGTCACTTTTGTTTACCTCTTCTCTCTCCCGTGTACCTTTCAATTCCCATAAAAAGGGGCCTTCCCCAACCCCCCCCGTACAAAGATTAGCCTCTTTTGCTCTAAGTTAAATGCAGTTTTTACAGAGGGTCCCCTCTGTGAAGAGTATTGCTTTCCTCAATACTTGTAATTTATCTCTCAACAAACGGTTTGTGGAGAAAAAAGGAAAAGCAACAAGAAAGCATTTATTTTAGAGAAAAGTTTACCAGCTACTCTTTCAAAAAGAGTGTGATAGGTTTTGGACCTGAAAGAAGATACATGACAAACGCCACCAAAACAGTTTTCAGAGCCCTTCAAGTCCTAGATTTATGCCTTATGCTGGTGAACTGTTAACTGGCTGTCACATCAAAGGTGTCACTTTTTTAAAACCCTAACATTTCAGTCTGAGTTTCCAGCACTGCTGCTTACAAAAGCCAGGTTTGTTTTAATATCAGTTTTAAAGAACAGCCACTTTGTAAAACCAGACTGTCTCAATCCGTCAGCATCTTGGCTTGGCATGACTCAAGGCTGTGCCCTGACAAAAACACCTTCCAATCCACACTGCTAAAGCATTAGAATGAAATAAGAGGAAGAAATGCAGCTTTGCAGCCATCACAATTGCTCTAGGAGATGCCTGAATTATTTGAACAACATTAAAGTTGCAACATGAGCTGCATCTTAAGAAAATGTGTATGGGAAATGTCTGAAATAAATTCATAGGTAACTAATAAAGAGAAAGCTCCAAGTGAACTGCTTCCCATAATTAGTTGTGTCTAAATGCTCTTATTCCCATAGATTCCCATTGGAGCAAGGTCAACAGAGAGATGCTCTGTCCTCTCAACAGTGCTTGTTAGTTGACAATAATTTGCTATCAGAAATTTTATGTCTCAACTTTCACAATTTTGAATATGTCCAGAGGAAAATGCTTTGATCAGGCTCTCTGCTGACATTCTGGAAGAAGGAAGGGACACATGTATGGAGGCCTGGCCTACAGTTCAAGTGCATTTTCCCAAAACTGTTTTGATTTATCTGGTAAACCATTCTATAAAAAGCAGCCAGGCAGGCACTTCCAAGAAAACAACATTATTACTGGAAATATTTTTGGTTAAATAGAACTGACCCTCTGGACACATTTACATAACAACCACTAACACTGGCCCAACATATGCAGCAAATAGAACAAGCAGGCCACCACAGTCACTCAAAACATGAGGTTGAAGAGCTGACACAGGTTTGGGTTTAAGGCCCTTCCAGCCAAGCATCCTGTTTATTTTTCCCCTCTGTGGGGGAGACCAATCATTCAAAATAATAATATTGCTTGGGACTTGCTGCCCAAATTCTCAATCACTGCCTAATTTTGCTTTTTAAGAGCATTTGAATGCTGAGGTGTGGCAATAACCAAGGAATGCAGCAAACAGCACAGTTATGTCTAAAAAATACACAAAAGCTATAGAATCAGCAATATCCCCAACAGGGCAGTTGACATGAAAATGGTGCTACTGACATTTTGGAAGCTGCATATTTATTTTTCTTACACAGCTATAAATTACTAGCTTAAAGCTACTTCAGTAACTCAGTTATTTATGCATCAATACATATGATAGCAGGATGAAAAGCTCATTTTTTTAATCTTACCATTTCATCTCACCTGAGGCACCTTGAAGTCAGCCACGCTTCCAATACAACTGTGCCTGCAAGCAGTTGATAATCCAGCAGGGAATTCCAGAGGTGAGGATACAAACTCTAATGGCTGGGTGCAGATGTTTGAATGCAAAAGCTATATCCTTACCTCAGCTCTAGCAACTTTCCTCTGTGTGAGCAAACAGCAGGCTGCCTGACAAGCTTTTGCAGAGACACATGAAATCAAAGCCTGATCTCCAATAGGTATAAACTCATCCTCTCACAAGATGAAAAAAGTACCAACAATGAAGAACATGTTACTAATTACAACATCTCGTTATCTGAGAGTTGTTGCCAGGTTTATCAACAGTTTAATCTTTGCTGCTTTGGCAAACCCACAGTAAACAAAGACTTCCAATACCCAACACATGAAAAAATGTAGGCAATACAAACCAAATTGAATTAAAAAGCAATTAGGGCCAAATGTAACAATTCTGCAGCTCAGTGGCTGAACACAGTGGGGTTTTTTCCTACTGGGCTCTCTCTTCAGAGAGTGTCCAACTGCACAAACCAGGCAATCTTGCACTTGTGCCTAGAGGACTCTTGAGCCAGGGCAGATGCTTAACTAGAGTCCTTTCTTTGCAAGGGCATTTAAAAACCTTAGGAAGGCACAGTGGACAGTGTGATACAAACACATCTGTACACAGGATATCTCCAATGCGTACACTGTTCAAATATTTGGCTAGTTACATGACTTTTCTTCTAAAGTTCATGCATCTGGGTAAACACGAGCATTTCCCATGTCTACTGGTGTCCAAATTCCTCATGAGCAATCCCAACAATGTAAATTTGGAGTGGGAATTGAAATATTTGTCATGTCAACTAACACACACCAGCAACAGTGCTCGTGTCTGGCAGCACAGTCAAATACAGGGCTCTGATGGCACCACCAAGGCTGGTGGTTGGTTGGTTGGTTTTAACAGTTGTGGGGGTTTTTCCCCCCATATTCAAAGAACATGAACACCAACTGGTCTTTAATCCCTGCACTTTGAAAATTCGATTAAACCGAATCAAGGCAACTCAGTGGAGTTACATTTGTGGTCACAGACAGTGTAGCTGCAGCTCCACATCACGTTTCAGAGCTGGTTTGACACTGTTTTCTTTGGAGCAGGAGCTCGATGCCAGCTGAGCAGAGCACTTGTCAGGTAAAACACGATTACTGGATGTTCCTTTCTCAAGAAGGCAAGACATGAGACTTCATGGCAGGGAATCATGATTGATGACAACTCATGTCAAAAACCTGAGGCAGACTTCTTAATTTTATTTTTTTTTTTAAACTGACATAGATGCTGCTCTGCCCTTTCAAAACTGACTTTTGCTGTGTCTCCTATTGTGGGTGATACAGACAAATAAAAATCAAGACATGATTAACTTTACCAGCAACTTGTCATTCACACTTAGAGAACAGAAGATTCCCATCTTTCCTGATACCTTGTTTGCAGCTGTTATAGACACCAGTGTGAAATTTTCACGTGAACATTCCAGCTTCACAGCAGAACTTTCCAGTCCAATGACCAGTGCAATGTAACCAATACATCGAGATGCTACACTGTTCTCACTTTTGCCAGCATCCTTAACAGAGATATTTAGTTACAAGCAAGAGACACAATTACATTTGCACAGGTTTTCCATCCACAGGAGGGATACAAAACCGACATTAAATGCCAAGTGCAAATCCTTGCCCATTATGCATGTATTAGAAAAGAAGGATTTCTCCAAATGTGTACCGATTCCTATATGCATGTTTACGTTCATCTAAATTTGATACTTATATTGCATAAATTATATAAATTATACATTAAAAGGGCTCTGAGTGAAATACAGCATCATTAACATAATTAAAAATGCAAGAAAGTGTTACCTTTTATAGTTATTCCGTGGCTTCCACTGGATCTTAAGTATAAAAAAATCAATGGCTCAGCTGTCATAATCTATGTTACCATGGTAAGTGTTCTGCCATACATAACTCCATCTGCCTACAAACAGGGACCAAAAATACATATTTGTGTCATCTCTAAAGAAGATTTATTTTAAATTACTATATCAAAGAAAACACATTTTATATTGGTAACTGCATTTAGGTCAGGGTTATTTTATGACAAGTAGAGTCAATATGCCAATTACAGATATCAAGAATATAAGCAGCATTCTAGAAACCACCCATTTATAGTAAGACATTTTTACTGTCTTTGATTCCTCGATACTTACTTTTCCTGCTCTAACCCTTTGAGCTTGCTACAATATGAAAATGTTTCTTTGGAATGTAGCTTAACTCAATCTTTTCCTATTTTTTTCTTCCAAACGAATGTGTCACAATGTGCTACTCTAGCTCTCCCACAGGAGAAATAAGTCCAGAGGGGTCACTGCAGTTTCTTTACAAAGTCTGTGGTGGATATGCTGCCTAGTAGATCTTTTAAAACATATGTTGCCACAGCAAAAGGATCTCATGTAGACCTTCAATTATCTTTAGAAAAAAAAAAACAGTATTCTCTTTGGAATAAGGCTTGAAACAGCCTTTTTTACAACTCTGGACATTCTATATGTGAGCAACTGTGTCAAGTACAAAACATTTGCTCTTGGGAATTGTTTAACAAAGATAGTTAGGTATTCTGCAACAATGAGCCACTGTGCACTTACAGATTAATTCCTCAGGTTGCACGGACAAGCATTAGAAACCCCACTCAAAACCCATCTGAACTAAAAATGAAGACAAAATGGGTATTGATACAGTGTTATCTCTCCAACCTCTTAGACACATTCAGTTTACATCAAGATGTGTGTTGCAACATTAGTTCACTTATTCTAAATAATCATTGGCAGTGCACTCCAGAAGTGGAAGTTAACAAGTATTAAAAGCCTGTTCTTTACACAGACCTGAAGTTGGCTGCCCTTAAGTGAATATGGATTTTGTTACTTCTGCAGAAGCAGCACAGACTGAATAAGGGATTTCAAGCTACAGCTGAAGCTAAGGTGACCAACTCCCTCAAACCTTTGTTGAACAGCAGCAGGACTGGGCAGATAATTGCATTATGGTCTGGGGTTGGTTTGTCATAGCAACAGTATTGTAGGAAGCTGAAGGGTTCACTGGGAGCTTGTTTTTACAAAACACAGCATTTCCAGGATTTCAAATTGATAGATCATGATTAGGGTAACGGTCATCATGACATTCTATTACTCATTTGGAAAAATACCCACAATGATGTTGCTCATCAGTTTTCTCTGAAATCAATCTCTAATCTGCAAAACTTTGATGAAAAAGAAAAGAGAAATCACGGATGCAATACAGTCATACTCTGAGGGGAAATTGTTGCAGGGAAGAGAGAAGCATGCTGCACTTACAAACCCCATAAAGCTCAGTACCAAAGCTCCCACAGACACTAAAGCTCCATGGGACAGCAGTAGTGGAGACTGGCTTTGCTCAGCTTCCAAATGCCTCAAAGGACAGATCCTCCAAGAGTTTTAAATAACTTTCCCTTCGCAGAACAGGGAAAGGTGAGCAGCTGCCCTTCAGATGTGGGAGGCAGCTCCAGGTAAAGGTCTGGGGCTGTGTGCACCCCTCCAAAATGGGCACAGCGAGAAGCAGCCTGACAGGTGCACAGAATACCAAACTATGTTTAGTTGCAGCAAAGGCTGTGTCAGGTCACATTACAGATAACCAGAGCTTTCTTCCACCCCCAGCCCCACTCTTGGAGATGCCAAGGCTTGCCCTCACCTCTGCATTGAATCATCAGCAATCTGGAGTTTTCAAAAATATCATTGCAAAGGAGACCCCAGTTTTGTCAAGTGATGAAGAGTTTCATCAAGGGAGCAGCCACAGCTTAGTTCAAACATGAGTGCCAAGACCAGAAGGAACTAAACCACCTGCCAAGAGCGGTCTGGGGGATAAGAGGTTACCACTCATTAGCCCATGCTGAGTATGTAACTGATTAAGTAATTTCTTATTATAAAAACAGAGCACCAACTGATTTTCTGCAATGCCTGCACCTTGTACCAAATCTCACCACCACCTCCAAAACATGTCACACAAAATGCTTTGATATAGATTTCATACACATTTGCTTCACTAAATATAGACTCTCTCCTTCGAGCTGCACAAACAGAAGGGGAACTGGCAGCCACTGGAGCCAAAAAGGAGCTTTGCAGAGGTAATTTTACTTCTAAATATTTACACCTAACTCTTCTGGCTCGCTACTTGCTCTGACCCACCCACCTGTCATTTTGAGAACCATAAGGATTGCACCTTGCTCATTTTTGTGTCACAGAAACTTAAGATCACTATTCTTCTCAGCTCCTTATTAAAATTAGTAAATAATTTACTGCAATTGCATCCATACAATTTCATAATTCCCATAAAAGCATTACCAAAAATCAAATTTCTTGTGTGGGGCTTTTGCTTGTTTCAGCAAGTGATCCACTGGGATGATTAATACAAAGCAAAGGTTTGCTGAATATGAAATTCCCCCTCTAATGGTGAAGTGACACACATAACAGCTTACTATTCCTGTAATAGGAATGAGAGGAGTGCTCACAGAGCAGGGATCTGAGCTCCTGATCCAAAGACTTTCTTAAGCCATGCTGTTTGCAAATACACAAGGAATCAGTCAACTCACAACAGGCCATTGTGAAACTTTCAGCCTCAAATTCGCACATTGCTTATGCAAGGCTTGGACCCAGCAGGTAGAAAGGCTATTATCCACTGCTTTGAGCACTCTGTGACCCTCGGGAACAGCCTGTTCTTGCTCTCAGTAAAGTCTGAAGAAGGTTGTGCTGACACTCACTTGGCATGGGGGGGTAAAAATAGGACTGCAACAGCATCTTTTCATCAATTATTGTCATCTGACAAATCATGTGTGTGCTTGGACCCTGATAAAGAACCACAGTCAGAAAAACTCAAACCAGGTTCAGGAGTGTTCAGCTCTACTTTCTGGTTTTCAGGTATATCCCAACAGCATCCATACCAAAAAAGCTTAAAATTGTTTGGAACATTCTCCTTGTCAAATACCAGCCAGCCAGGAGAGAGCAGAGAATGCACACCAGGACAACAAAGAACCCAGCTGGGATCCCAGGTAGAGCATTCCCAGTGCAAGCCTCCAGCTGAGACAGAAATAGCCTCATTAAAGGGCACGTTCAGATACAAGAATCTATTTATAGGCAATCTAAGCCTAAATTATTAGTGACATGCTCTGGATCTAAAAATTCCCCAAGTTTACAGTGTTACAAGAGCTGTACATGCAGCATGTGATGCCCGAGTGCTACGCTGGGAGACCCAGGGGCTTTGGCTTCCGTGCAGGGCCCAGCTGCTGCTCCCGGCAGGAACTAAAACCTTCCTGAACCGAGGCCAGGCTATTCACATCCAGCCCAGCTTCTGTGCCACCACCAGAGCTCTACTCGTGCCCGAGCGCTGCCTCTTCCCGTGCCAGCTGCCGCCACCCAGGCTGGGCACAGATCAGAGGGAAGGACAGGCTCCATCACCCAGCGCCGCTGGAGCCCGGCGCGCATTCCTGGGCGCAGCAGCAGCTGGGGGTCACGGGTCACTCACCGCTGGCAGCCATCCCACACCCAGAGGAGGGGGAAAGCCAGATTTTCCGAAGATAAAACTACAAACAAAAACCTCTCTGAGTACACTCGCAAGAGCCTACACAAAGGACACTTCAGAAGGGTTCTGCTCGTGGGATCCAAGAGCCAGTTACTAGCTTAGATCACATACCAAACACTCCACAATTAATCGTAATGTTTATTTTTTCCTCTTGGACTTGCTTATGTGGGAGTGCATTCGGGCAGAGGGGGTGTTTGTACTGTTTTTAACCCAAAGATTTTAGGTAAAAGCTATTTGTGATGGTACAGAGGAGCTGCAAAATGCAAACTGCCCCCAGTTTGCCATTTTCTGAACATACACCGATACATAAATAATCTAGAATTACTTTTTTTTTTTTTTTCCTTAGGAAAAACAGGAACCACAGCATTTAGAAACACTGCAGAAGATGAATGAGGTCTGGACACCCTCCATCTTCTCAGAGGTAAGCTCATAAAACAACACTTCAGCCTCTGACCTAACATAAATGACAAGGGTATTTACAGCACTGTGTCACCCGCTCAAACCCAGCCAGTCTGAATGCTTGAAATACATTCCCATCCACCAGATGCCTGTAAGCATCCCAGGAGATTCAAGCTCTCTAACAGGACTTGCAACTTCTGCCAAGACCTCTCACAACTTTTGGAAGATTGACAGGACTTGAGGTTGCACACCATTTCCTCACCTGAACCTGTGCCTCACACACATCCCACATGGGAGAGTCTGTTTTCTACCCCAGAAACATCACCCTCAGACATCCAGATCATCTTAATAAATAAAGCTCAAATGAAGCAAGGGATGCATTTCATAAAGCTTTCCACCAGATTTCAGCAAGCACAGCTTTAATGCTAAAGGCAACACAAGTTGTGGGAACTCACCTTGGCTGTAAGTGGTCAAAGCACCATTCAGAGAGAACCCCTGACCTGTCTCTGGTCAGCAGATTCATTTCCTGGAGCTGTACTTTTATTTGCACCAGCACAACTAAACTCAAAGAGTTAACACCCAACATGTGGTGCAGGGAGATGCTGCTGAATGAATCCTTGTTGCATAAACAAAGATTCCTTTAATATAGTAGGTCTGAACTGCCCCATGATATACTGTGCTCCTACTCCTCTTTAGGATCAGTCAAGTTCTGCAGATAAAATGCTTCCTGACCAGATGGCCAAACCAACCAACCAACCAACCAACCAAATAAATAAAGTAAATAACCAAACTGCACAAGCAGAGGCAACAAATAACATCACTGTAGCCAATTTTCTGTCCAGGACTACTTCTGACACTTGCAGCAAGCAAGGTGCAGCTTTTGGCTTTGAAGCTCTTTAGCAGAAATTTTATCAGATTGTTTCAGTCAGATGCACACAGCAAAGCTCTAGTTATCTGTACATCAACAATGTGGGATACAACCTTGCTTTTCCCATCCAAATTCATAAATCTCCAGCAGGTAATGAACAAAAATTTCTAGCTCACACCCCCTTTCCCTAAACACTTTCATTTTTTGAATAGTTACATCTTGAGATCTGCATCCTGCTGGATACCAGTTTTTTCTGTGTTCCCAGCTGACTCACCATCCCAGCAAGGACAACCAGGCACTTCAGAAAGGATAAAAGGGCATGAAAGGACAGCCATCAGAACAGAACATATTGTGTTTTCCCCACTCCATTAGTCAATTCCTTATTAACAGTTAACCAGGAGGATTCTACAAGCCATTTCCCAGTCAGTGTTTATAGAAAGAGAAGACTCCTTGTAGTTTCTGAGGCGGCCTCACACAGCAGGACACCCCAAAATAAAGCCTAAAGTATTCTACAAAGACAACTTTGTAATAAATACTTCATAATAAGACTTACAAACACATTATAGGACTCCAAAAAGCCCTCCAATAACTTCACAAAGGTCTCACCTCAACAAGCAACAAGGCTGCAGACGTTAAGAGCAACAAGTTGTGTTCCCAGCAGACATATGTAGTGATCAGCATGGAAAAGCTCACAAAGGGATTTGAGGGTTGTGGACAATGTGGGCATTTTTGTGCGCTGTCAGGTTTTTTACTTTCTCAGAAGAAGCACAACTTCAATATTTAACAACTTAGTGAGGAGATTCTCTAGGGCAGGAGGTGAGCAGTCGCTACTTTTTATCAAAGCAACCCGTGCTACTTGTTTCCTCGTCCATCTGCAATCAGAAGAAGTGGCTACATCCTCACTACAGCTCCCACAACAGGGCGGGCAGCCCCGTCCACCTCGAAACGAATGGCAAACAGCTCCGCCCCACAAAATGGCGGACAGCCCCACACACACAAAATGGCGGACAGCCCATCCGCCCCACACAGAAAAAAGGCGGGAAGCCCCTGAGGCAAGAGGTGTCCCCAACTGGGACTTGTTCAAAGGGGAAAAAGGGGAAAAAAAATAGGAAGGAAAGAAAAAAAAGAGGAAGAAGGAAAGAAAGAGGAAAGAGAAAAAAGAAGAAGAAAAAAAAAGGAGGAAAAGGGAAAAAAAAAGGAAAAAAAAAGGAGGAAAAGGAAAAAAAAGGAGGAAAAGGAAAAAAAAAGGAGGAAAAGGAAAAAAAAAGGAGGAAAAGGAAAAAAAAAGGAGGAAAAGGAAAAAAAAA
>PYHW01009522.1:1466332-1503498 GCA_013186435.1 Turdus rufiventris
AAAAGGGAAAAAAAGGAGGAAAAGGGAAAAAAAGGAGGAAAAGGGAAAAAAAGGAGGAAAAGGGAAAAAAAGGAGGAAAAGGGAAAAATAACATGGAGATAAAACAAAAAATGAGAAAAAAATGTAATTAAAAAAAGACTAATAAATTTAAAACATTTTAAAAGTAGAAAACCACACACACAAAATATAAAAAAAAAAAAAAAGTAACCCAAAACAATCCAACAATCAAACCCTGTCCTCCTCCCTCAGGGTATAACCCCTATAAAACAAAAGGCCTGCAAACAAACTCCCCACCACAGCATCTCTGAAACAGAAAAAAAGCAAAACTGACACACAAAGCAGCACGGAATCACAACCCTCATTTCTAACGCAAACAAACATTAAAAATAGAGGTTAAAACGCAGAGCAGGCCGCTACCTGCGTGTCCCAGGAGGAGCTCGGCTGAGGCCCTGGGACCCACTGCCCTCCTGGGCATGGAGCTCCCACACAACGAGCCCCAGGTGCTGGAATTCACAGGGACCCATCCCCTTCTCCTTTTATAAGCTCCGAGGGAGCGAGAGCAATCACAGGAGTTACCTTTCCCACCTGAGATGGCTACTCCGTTATTGCAAAACCATCAGAACCAGCTGAAACTATTAACAAAATTAACTTAGCCTGCAAAGTCATTTCATGCCCACCTGGATCCAGCTTTTCTTTCTGCCTTTTTTGTTTTGCTTTTCCACGCTTTTTGGAAAGACCTAATTAGAATATGGATTTAAAACTTTTAATTGTTCCCTTCCTCTGTGGGTTAGAACCTGGTAGCTAACACTAAAGGGGTTTTCATGGAAGTGGTAAATCTTCACATGCCTTAATTCTATTAGTTTGTAACTACTTGGTGCTTGGGTTTGCAACCCAAACAACACTGTAGCACAGTAATTTTTACATGCTGTCTCAGCACACATAGTCATTTACGCCCTAACTGTAATTACTTTTCCCTACATTAGGCTACATCTATTATGCAGCAGGTTCATTATGTTTTATATTTCATCATTTCAGTTCAGTCGGAAGACATTTTCTTGCACCCTTTTCCCTTTGATATGGCAGACAGAGTTCAGTGGAATAGAAACATTCAATTTGATGGATGTTGGCTTTACCCAGTGCCATGCCTCCTAAGCGAGTGCCTCACTAGACTGATTTTTCAGCAAATTACTTCTAATTCTTTACAGTGGCAGCAGGTAAAATAAAATATAAGCTTAAATCAAAGTTCCAAGAAACCTTGAAAATGTGGATTTCAAACAAACCAAATTTTTGAAATTATGGAATAGAATCAGCACCAGCAAAGATGTGGAGGGGAGCAACATGCTGTCCAAAGCAAAGACAGGCTGGGAGAGGCATTGGCCTAAATAACCCATGAAAGAGAAGCTTAAAATATCCTCAAGTCTTGCCAACTGTTAGTAGGGGACAAAGTACATCCCACAGTAGGGAAAAACCTGGGCAGTGGATTAGAAAAGGCAGGAGCAAAGCAAAGCACAACAGTAGTATATGAACAGTCATTGTGGTTTGAACAACCTCTAAGAGTGCAGTGGGATACAAGCTTAGAGGGAAAAAAAAAAGTTACCAAAGAGAGCATAAAAGAAACAAAAGTTAGCAGAGTTACAGAAAAACTCCTTGAGAAAGGAAAACAGAAATAAGAAAACTGGTTCCTGCAGTCCCACATCAATTGAGGAAGAGATTTTAGTCAAGCTCTAGGACCAGACTTCATACTGACTAACACACATCTATTGAGAGTTCATATAAGCTGACAGGATGGAAAACTAAGATTTGAGATGAATTGGATAGATTTGCAATACAGGGACTCTTGCCATGCAAACATCCCTGCAGAAGCAGAGTGCCAGGAGCTCTGTTCTGCATTTCCACATGAAAAAAAAAAAGAGCTGGAATAGCAAAAGGAGGACATTCAGGCATCATTTTAGAGTCAGGTGTCTTACCGAAAGAAAATTAGGGAATAAAGGGATGTATAGAGGATCAATAGAGCATGACAGCAGGACAATTACCATGTGAGTGCAGTACATTGCTTGATGATAAGGAACTTCACCTGAGATCAGTTAAATTACTGAGGAAGACACTCCTGCACATTTTCTTTCCATATCAGATAATGGATTAGGATCATTGATTTATTCCTGCATGCTCAGAGGTGCAGTGGGAGAGCAGTACCCAAGTATTACCATGTTCCTATGCAAGACACTATTTGGCTTGCAAATTATATTCAAGTGAGTATATTTTTTAATGCGAGAAGTGCTTAAATTTCTTTTTGAGAAGCACAGCACTGACAACTGAAAGGAAAAACAATGGAAATAATTCACTTGACTACTGCTAAGAGAAACAACCTCCATCCTATTTCAAATACAAGGGTTTCCATAGTGTCATTTACAACAGCTTGGTCTGTTATTTGGTACATTCTTGATCAAGCTTTATATAACAAATGTCACTGGTATCTTGACTGCAGTACCTTAAGCCAAATTTAAATACAATAACACAGGTGTTGCAGGTAATATGCAGTTCTTGCTAAAACAGGTTCACAGACCTAAATATTACCCTTGGGTCTGCAAGTGCCCTCAATATATATTTCAAATAAAATATACACTTAAAGGTGTCTTAGATGAACTGAAAGACATAGTAAAAACTCCACAAATACCAACTTGTTTCAAACAGCTACTTCAGTGAGTCTTGCTCTCAGGCTGCAAGCCAGGACTAACCTCAAGGATCTCCCAAAGGCACCCATGTAACGGGAATTGAGCATGTTGCCAATATCAATTTTCATTCAGCATTATCACAACAAGTGCAATGTGATAACAAAAGTCAGCACAACAGTTCCAGACAGACATGTTCACTTCCCCTTTGTTTGTACTCTTCTCCCCTCCTAAGGATGCAAGAAATGCTTGATAACATGGGAGGCCAGTAGTGATTTATAGGAAAACAAATTGACTTCTGCCAGCGCTGTGCTCTTTACCTTGGTCTGAAGAGGCTTTGGGAATTTATCCACAGAGTTCCCCACTCCTGTGAAGGTCATCCAATAATCTGTGTGCATGATGTCTTATCAAAGGGCAGCAAAAATTTAAATAAATAAATAAACAAATAAACACCAGACTGTACCCCAGCCATCATACAGAGAAACATGACCGATGAGTCATTCCTTTCTAAACGCAATTAAAAATAATTCTAAACATAGACTGGACAAAATGCAGAGGAAGACAGTAAAACAACCGTAGTAGTCAATTTTTTAATGAGCAATTTCTGCCTACTAATTCAGGATACTCGTTTCTTTCTCATGTAAAATGAATAACCCCGTGAGAAGTCAATTCAGAACACTCCGGAGAACGCAGCAGTCTGGGTTTGCTGCTGGATGTGCAGCAATAAATAATTGGTAACCTTGTGTTTCCCAGCTGCTGAGGAGCAAACCAAAGGTCTGAAACAAGGAGGATCACAGAAAAGGAGTTGTCTCCCAAGGACTTGAAGGATATTGCTTACCTGGTCTCAGTAAGCACACAGACTAAGTCAGAGGCAAAGAGAAGCCAGTTTCAATGAGGATCCCCGGTGCTTGGGGTCCTCATCCCCAGCTCTTTCCTCCCCTACCTGGAACTTCCTTTCCATCCTCAACACTTCTCACCTATACTGCTGATCACACCTATTACAGGTTGCAGTAAACTGGCGAGATCCCTGCTGGTCATTCACCCTCCTAAAACCAAACTTCAAGACTAAAATCACTTTTTCTTCTGCTTTCCAGTGGGGAACAGAACAGGAAGTGCCAAAATACTTGGGTCGAGGGGGCAGCTGTTCTTGTGCCGTTTGCAGACAGAGTCATCAGCAAACCCACACAAAGGCCTTTTTGCTGGAGCTGCCCAGCCCAAATTTCCGGCGTGTAGGGGGACTGACAAGTTTAAATATTGCCTCAAACTCTCAGATGTCTGCCTCAACTCCAGACTCCTGAGATTTCCTCATCAACACTACCACCAATGAAAATGGGAGGGGGGAAAAAAAGAAGAAAAAAAAAATAGTATGATAGGATTTATATTTGGATTTATGTTTGAGTACATACATACTACACTAATCTGATTACTCACTGGGAATCCTCCTTTACAACAGCTTTTCCATTATTAACCTTATTTTCCTTATTAATAACCACTGTAACATTACAGCCTTAGCAGAAACACGCAAGCTGAACACATGGGCACCGCATCCCTCCATTTCTGCCTCTCCCATTTTCAGGAGGCACCAAGGGCTCACAGAACGAACCCCGCAGACATCCAACAGCAGCTCGGCCTCAGAGACCCAACCGGGTCAAGAGCGTCAAACAACTCCAGCGACCAACTTCCCCATTCCGAATGTAAATTAATGCAGCAGCAGCCGCCAAGAACGGAGCTCCCGCCTTGCGCGGGGAGAGATGCGAGAGGAAAAGCGTTGCATGCAGCAGGAGCGGGAGCAGCCTCTCGGAAACTGCTGCATTACGTTAATTAAGATTTTATTCATGCCTTCGGAGCCGCGGTGATGCAGCAGGGCACGCACCGCGCTGCACCACTGTGAAGTTACACACGAGTGCCCGCGCTCCGCTCTGCGTGTGGAGGTGCGGGCACACCTGCGCAGGTGCTGCCTGCAATGGCTTCGGGATAGCGACGGGATTTGCGGCTTTGTTATTTATTTATTTGCGGGTTTTCTATTGACTAGAACAGAAGCCATCCCTCGCTCCACCGTGCACCTGCCCACCTCCAAACTGCCGATGCACTTGCGGGCCGCTGGCATCCCCGCCTCCCGCGCCCCCCCGCATCCCGCGGGCTCCGTCCCCGCTCCCCGCTCGCTCGGGGGATGCCGCGGGCCGCCCCCCGNGAAGCCATCTTCGGCTCCTTCCCGCCGCCGCCCGCCTCCTCTCAGCCCCCCGCGGCCGCCACCATGCCGGGGACCCGCGGGTGACCTTCGCGGGGCGGCCGCGCCGCTGCAGCCGTGGGCGGGAGGGGGTGCGGGGTGCGGGAGGCAGCGGCCGCGCTCCCGATGGATGAGCTCACGGACACATCGGCGCTGCCGGCGGGCGGCGCGGGNGACACACACACACACACACCCCCCCGGTACACCCCAGCCGCGATCACACCCCCGCACGCACACACAGCTCCTGCACATCTGCCCGCCGCCCCTCCGCACACGCCCCAAGCGTGCTGAAGCCGCGGGGGCTTTTGTTTTAAATGACAGCCTAGTGTTGTTGCACCTTCCTCTTCAAGTGTCAAAACACAGGGATAAACGCGCGGCTCGGGGCTGTAGAGAAACGCGGGCATCCTCAGCTGGGATTGTCCTCATATCCCACCCTCTGCTCACGGGGTTTTTAATCCCCGAGTGCCTTTTGGATATCATCTGGGAGGATAATGAATGAGGGAGAATTCTTCCCTACTGCCTACACTCACATCTTTTAAGGCCAGGGGGAACCCTATAATCAGAGAGCCTGATCTCCCACATACGACGAGAATTTCTGGGAATACAACTTCCCTCGAAAACAAGCCCCAAACAGCTGGTGAAGTTACAATACACACACCAGGAAAGCGATTTAAAATAACAAAGTTAAGATGAATTCATTCCATCCCGAGGCAAGTGGTTCCAATGACTAATGACACTAATTTATCTCCAAATTTCAACCACGGGAGCTCACTACACCCCTGACTCCCTTTCTGCCCAGGGAAGCCTTCACTCGCCCACATTTAAATGTGGCACCGTGTCACAAATCCTCACCAAAATCCCCGCCTCCTTAACAGAGCAATCTGCTATTAAAACAAATGATCCCCTTATTCAGCAGAGAATGAATTTGCTGCTTCACTCAAGTTCCTTTCCAAAAATAGTTTGTTCTTTAGCACGAGGTATTGGAAAGCAGTTAATCAACATTTATTCCTCTGCAAAAGTAATACAGATGCCCTGTGCCAGCCCACCATCACATCAGCCTTCCTGCATCCCAGCGCCATCAGCTAAAACTAGCTCTGGGAAGCACAGGCTCCAAAGTCACCACGATTTCCAGCGCATTAGGGAGATGCTAAATTTACTCCTGCTAATTAATTTAACAACTACTTAGTTGCGTTTGTGTCGGGATTTAGCCAATACCTTTAAGCCCCACCTCCAGCTCCGTGTCCCTACATCCATTCCCTGCTGACACCTTGGCAGCCTTTTGTAACACCTGGCATGTCTTTTGCTGAACAAGAGCCACCGGCTGTGTGAAGGGAAAGCACCGCTATTCCTCACTTGTGGAACGCTGCAGGTGCAGAGAACGTTTTTCCAAAACCCTATAAAAAGAAAGGTTTCACCTGCTCGCCTTACTTCGTTACTCCTCTCCACCTCCTGGGACGTCCAGAAGGAACGTGTGTCCAAGTCACCTCTGTCACACAAGGGCACACCTCCTCCTCAGATCCTGTCTTGTGCACAACCAACAGGTTTATTCCTGGGAAGTACTAGCACATCTCCAGCACCCCTCAGGCTGACAAGGTAGCTCAGGAACTCCAGGACCACAGACAGACTGGATGGATGTGGATGAGAAGGCAGGCTGAGGGAGCAATAACAACTGGTAATAGGTGATGGGAACTGGAGACTTGGTTATCAAGAAGGGTGGAGCAGAGGGAGCTAGTGGAAAACCAAGTCCTCCCTGGTGATAGGAAAGCAATATTCTGGCCATGACCACATGCCCTGTATTTAAAGTTGGAGCATGTCTCCCAAGGAAGCTTGGAATACTGTTACTGCTCACACTCAAAACTGGGTTTCCCTTCTGGTTTATTCCAGATCTATTTTACCACTTATTTCTAAAATAACCAGGCTTTTTTTCTCCTTTCTTATCTCCCAAACCTTTGCCAGGTGAAGGGCTTTCCTTACCTGTGCACTCAAGTACAACTCATTCTAAGAATGGAGCTGCTGGGGAAGAAGTCAAGTACGATCAAATTCCCAGGGATTCCTGGAAGTTAATCTAGTTGAAAGAGGCTCCCTGCGGTTCCTACCATTCCCAACAAAATCACTTTTTCCACTACTGATCTGACTTAGTGTTCTCAGATCAGAGGTACAAAAATAGGCCAAAAGTGAGAGGGAGATACCTGGTAGGAAAAAAATCCGGCCCTGGTTCTGAATGGCCTCAGCAGGGCCAGATGATCCTGTCTCCTGTGCCCACCAAGGCTGCTTGAATGTCATGTTTCCAAGCCAGGCTCCTCAGCTTTGCCTTCAGCCACAGCTCTGTGCCAGCAGGAGCTGTCGACGGCACTGGGAGAAGAGCACAAAGGGAAGCGGAAGGAAAAAAATCTGACTGAAAATCAGTTGCAGTGCAGAGTGGCTGCAATTTTCAGGACTGCCTAAGGGACTTGGATGACCAATTCCTACTTAATTGGGCATTATAATTTCCTAGGCATCCTTGAAAACCTCTGCCAAGACTTACATTCATTTCCATGTCCTGCTTTGGGGAGCAACTCGTTCTATCCCAACACACAGTACAAGCTTCACCTAAAAGAGGAAAACCATTTTTCTGCTCCACGAATTGAGTTTTTGTGATGAGGACATCTAAGGCACCTTTGTGTCCTTGAGGAGATGGTTTCTGTATTTCGATATTAACTCTAATGTTGTTCCATTTCTCATTGACATCTGCAGGTCCTGGGTTAAATTTCATTCCTGTACACAGCCTGCTAACAGACCTCCAGCCTTGTTCCCACCACTTAAAGCACTCTCCCTTGTGCCTGGAGTTAGGATCCCCCTTGGGCACGGCTTTGCCCTTTCCCCTACTTTTCCACTTGGGCAGTGATTTTACACTCCAGTTGCTTTTGGATGAACAGCCTGTAAGATTCACAAAACTGGTTTTCTCGCTGAAATATTTCTAGTATCAGGCTCTAAGCACTCTACTGTGATCCTGTGAGCAAGCTCAAAGCTCGGGGTTTCCCGAGGGATAATAACCCTGGGAATAAATACCAGGGGCCAGGTTACTCAGCCTCCTGACTCTGCCTGACATAAGGACCAGGAGTTCCTCCCTGCTGATGCCGCTCAGGGCGGTCAGAGCTCCCGTAATCAGAACAATTAGCAGAGAATTAACAGCGAGATAACAGCTAGAGGAGCTCGACCCTCCCAATCGCTGTGCGAGGGAACGATGCTGTGTGGTACATGAACACATCACCAGCTGCCAGATGAAGATAAAATCGGAGTGCTGCAGCAGCAGCATGGCTGCTCCTTCTTGTCATGCCTCTCCTGCTTTTTCATTTTACAGCAACAACCCCTTTGGGTAACGGCCCTCCTCCGATTTTGCTAAACGCAGACAGGCAAAAAGCTCAGCTGAATTCTCATCTGCAATCACTCAATTCTGTTAGAAACCACCAACCCATACTTCCCAAGGTTTGCCAGCGAGGCAGGCTGCAGGATGCCGGTGTGGCTGATGCCTGGCAGCTCTGCAGCACGGGCACGCAGCGCGATGCGCCGCCTCGGGAAATCAGCGGGTGCGGCATGATGGAGAGGAGCGCTGCCGGCAGACAGGTCTGCACACAAAGCGGGAGCACCATGGAAACTGCCGGAGAACAAAGGCGCCACAGAGACGGCCGGAGCGGCCAGCCGTGCCAGGACCTGCGAGGAATGTCCGAAATACTTCTCTGTGCCTGGTGTGCTCACCTCCCGGAGCTGCAGCCCCCACCGCGCAGCGCTGAAATGGGGCTGCCCAGGGACTGCAGCAGGCTCTGGGCTTTGCTTCCTCACCTCTGATCAAGAAAATTAGGAATCGTGACAAGCGGATTCCGCAGCGGACTGTGTTTTCCATCTCCAAGGTGATGATGTAAAGTAGGGCAGCCCGCAGGGAATACACAGAAAAAGCATTTACTCTTCTGTAAGGACTGGAAAAGTGCCTACTACAAGGGATAAAAAGCAGGAGTTAAAAGACATACTTTGCCCTCCAGAGGCTCAGGGCTATTTTAGGGAACCTGCAGCATCTGTTTTCCCCTTTTTGTTTTTCCATCTACCAAGTGCCAGCTGCTGGAGAGGTGTGCTGAGTTCAAGGAAACCTCAGTCCCACTGGGTAATTGGCTGCTCTGACTTGTTCCTCCTTTGAACATCTGCTGATAGCCAAATCGTCATCTAATTTTCTTTAAGACAACTGCGTGGAGTGATACCAGCACATTGCAGCTAAGGGAATCCCCACTGTACGCTTTTGCTCTAATGGTTGTGCTGTACAGCAGGATTCAGACTGCAGCAGGAGGAAGCTGACACACCAAGCCCAACATCCATCATCTCCTCTAGCTCAGGAAGAGCTGTAACACGATGTAACTGTAGCTTCTGGTCCAGAAATCCTGATGGATAACAGTGTTTACTCCTAGGATGGAGTGGCATTTATAGATCGAGTGGGTTTCCCCCCACATAACATTTGTATGCCCCTGACAGGCACCAGGAAACAACCCCTAGCAATTCCCACGCTGCTTGTAATGATGTTGAAAATCCACAGCATGACATTGCCAGTTCTTTTTCCTCTCCAGTGGCTCCGAGTCTCAGTGACAGATGAATACAAAACAGATGGGATGGTGGCAGAACCTCATCAGATGGACCTGATGGGCCTCAAGCTGCCCAGGCTATCGCATAGATTAGTGTCACATTATGCTGGGCTTTGTACTTTGATATTGAAAGCCACAGACTGGCTTTAGTTTTTGTCTTGTCCTGTCCAAATGTCAAGATCCTCATTTTGATTTTGGTATTACACAGAAGATAAACTTTAGAAGCTGCATCTGTATTTCTGTACATTGACTTTCTGTGCTAACCTTTGAACTAGCAGAAGAGGCTCTTGTACTATGCAAGAAGGCTTCTTTGAATTGCTGCATTTAAAAAATCAGACCAAAAAGCTCTAAGCAAGTATTTGGTCTCACTAGATTTTTGTCATCCATGCTTCTCAAAATGCTATTATTTCATGTAATTATTTAATAGCCATATTAATTGGAAATATCTGTGTTTGACCACAGCAACAAATCTGACATGTCCACGCAGTCTGAGAGATCCCTGTGAGCTGTTCTGTGAACCTCAACAGCAGAGCCATGTCACTGAAAAATAACATCTCCTCTCTGTGACATAACTGCTCCCTGCCTTTTCCACAGCAGACACTGGATGTTCCCGAGAGACACTCACTGCAGTCACACCACAGAGTCAGTTTGCTGAGGCCAGGAATATCAGTCAGCTCCTCAGTGATCCACACCCACCTGCAGGCCCCTGCAGAAGGGTCTGTGCTGTCCCTGCACAGAGCCACCATCATGTCCTTCTCTGGAAACATCGTAGCATGCTAGGAGAGGTGAAGGCCAAAAAACCCATTTCAGTGGGAAGCAGACCTGCTTGGTCAAGCTGGTATTGTTGGAGGGGAGTGGTGGGTCAGCTCCTCTCAGGACATTTCTGGTCAGGGTTTAGGCATGATGCAAACCCCAGGAGAACAGCTCCCCTGTGGCACCTTGTCACTTCTCATCCCCATCACAGCTGAAACCAGACAGTGCTGAGACACGAGGGGAAAAAAATGGTTTTTAAATTAACCCTTTGAACGTGGGTCAGGATCTCTCTGGATGAGGCAGCCATAGGGACTTGGAAAGGCCAGAATGAGAATCACCATGGTGAGACAGGTTGGTGAACATCTGCCCACACAGCAGGACACACTGCCATCCAGCAACCTTCCCACTGGGAGAGTGGAGACAGAACATTTTCTGGGCCAGCTGTCTCTTCCCAGTGCATGATGCCAGCAGAAGAGTTACAGAAATGCTCCCCTTGTCCCTGCCTCGCCCACCACCAGCTTCAACAGGAATGGCTCCATTTTCCCCATAAAGTGCCACCTCATATCCAAAGGACACATTATCCTCTCCATATTCCACATGATGACACTTAGCATTAGCTCTCACAGCCACACCTCCACAGTGTAAAAGCTCCAGCCACCCCTTCCCAACAAGAACTCCTCAGGAAGCTCCCCAAGGAAGGGCTCTCTCTTCTGCATGCACCACTCAGCTACCCGTTGCTTTAATCCACTTGAATTTCCTTTAAAATTGTTGCTTTTGCACAACAAAATAAATTATATATATATGAAATTACATACACATAGTTTAGGACAAAATAAATGTCAAGTTACCAACCAACAAAACAAGACAGTAGGCATTTAAAAGAGTGGGACACACTCACGTTTCCCTAAAGGCAAGGTTCCAACCAAGCAACAAGCTACATGCCCATGGTAAAACACTTGGACAACAAATGGGATAGAAAATACAGCACAGGAGTGGTAATCAGGGCACCTGAAAAGGGGATGTGGTGCCAAATCCAGGCTCAAAAGCTGCAAAGTGGCTCTGCGTGTGTCCCCTGCTGGAAGCTGCGGATGACCGGCTATGCTGCAGCTGTACCTATATATAGTTGTACCGAGGGAAAGAGGTGCCTATAGAAACACATCCAGATCTGCAGCCTAGACCCAGCTGCACCTTTCAACACCCAAACAATTTTCAGTGTTTTGCCTTGACTGTAATCACGTTGTTCTGGTTTTTCCATCAGTGTAAGAGCGTGGCAAAAGGACGTGGATCAGAGCTGGAGAGTTTCAGACATGCTGTGGGTAAGGAGGTGATGGAGTTGGAGGGAAAGGGATTCACCTTCAATCCTGGCAGCCAGTGGCTAAGAGAGAAGGAACAGGCAGTAAAGGAATTTTGTACTTGTGCACGTGGAAAAAGTGTTCTAGGCTAAACCTTGCAAGAATTTACCAACTGAGGTGTCAGATATGATGGGCAAGACTGGAGAGAGCAGCTCTATTCCCAAAATACTCATGGAACCAATACTACACAAAGCACCAGGTAACAAGAAACTACTTTTTGTAACGGGATGTTTTAGTGTGTAATAAACAGGGGAAAGAGAAGCGTGAGCCAAGGTGGGGGAAAACAAACCAAAACAAAGAAGAAAATTGCATAAGGCACGGAGGAAAAAAGATATTTAACCATATCTGTCCCATTATTCAGAGGGTAGGAGAAATGGACCATTCTCGCCCAAAATAAAAGCACACAGCTTCATCTCCGGCGAGCCCAGCTGTCCCCGACACGGTTTGTGCCTCCAGCCCAGACAGCCGGAGCAGCTTTGCCCTCTGCTGGCCCCGGAAGGACCCTGAGCCCAGCCCAGGCAGAGCCTCCCTGCTCCTCGGACACCTCCTGGGTGTCAGCCTCACCCCCAGCCTTCCCAGGCCGGCAGAGCAATGATTATTAGATAGAGCACAGGACTTGAGAAGTTGTCGGCTTAGCCAGAGTAGTAACACCACAGAGGGAATAAAAAGTCTGGAAAAAAGAGTAAAAAGCCCAAAAAAACCTAAATATGATGGAGCTGAAGTCCCTGTTCCAGCCTAGAAGGGTAAAAGGGGTAGTTAAATGACCTTAATTAAATCACACCATACTGGAAGGCGTTTCCCATCAGACTCCTCACTGCATTCCAAGTGCTTTCTTTCACACAAATCACCAGGATTGCACAGTGCAAGGAAACATTTGGAAACAGCATTCCTGACAGCCAACTGCCTCCAAGGGGTGCACAGGGCCAGGGGAGAGAGACCCAAGGTAGCCCCTCTGCCCACAGAGACACCACTCACTCCCAAGTACCAGGGCTAGTTTGTCCCTTCCCTTCACCCCTCTCCCACTTGTTTTGCCTCTTCAGGAGTTTTGTTTGGTTCCACTCAAAATGCCACAAGGCGAGAAAAGCACAGCAGTGTTTGTCCAGCACAAAACCAGTCACCTTGGCAACGGCCAGCAAAGCTTGCCCAGCTTCGCCTGCCTCATTTTCTCCCGGTTTTGCCAGCATTGGTGCGACTTGGGTGACAGCTCCGAGTGCCAAGTATGCCGTCAGCACCGACCCCAGCAAAGGCAAGGATGAATCCAAGAGCTGGCCTGGAAACTTGTGAGCTGCCAAGCCCCCTGGGAACTGGCAACTTCCTTACACCATCCACAGCAGACCCACCCCTTGTAGGTTAGGATAACTGCATTACTGCCTCATGCAGGCAATCTCAAAGTCACCCAAGCACAGCTGATCTAATTATTTTTCCAGCACTGCACAGGATTATTCCCATGATTTAATCCTGCCTGGGATCATTAGACACCATGGTACCATTAAAAAAGCAATTATGACACTGACCTATGTTTTCAGGGACCTGGGCAGGCAAGTGCCTTTGTCATCTATCAGAAGGTAATGTTGTAATGTGACTTAGAGCCTCTCTAGAAAAAGATAATTTACTTACCTGCTGGCTTTCAAGGATGCCTTGAAGTCTGACTTAAACTAGGGTACAGTGAACATCTTAGGGGAAAAAAACCCCAAAACATTAGCTGTGTAAAATAAACCAGGCAGAAGAGGTTTGCTCCAGGTGATGGCAGGATGAGGACAGTAAAAGAAAGGTTAATCAAAGGTGTAAAATCAAATGTAAAAAGGCTTTTCCACACTGCAGGGCCAGGTAGAAGGGACAGTGGGGCAGCAGCATCATGTGTGAGTGGGATACTGTGCTGGGTGGGGGCCACTGGCTACTGAAACCAGCAGGTCCAGTAATCCTGGAGTATCAGGCATGTGTTCCACTAAAACCAGTCCTGCTGCTGCCATGCACAGCCTGCAACTTGTGGGAGAGGTAAAAATATGAGTGCTAAAAATAATTTCAGATTCAGCCCCGTGCTGGGTCACAAAGAGCAGAATCAATGCTGGGTTCTGCTCCAGGCAGATGGATGGTAATGTAATGATGTTATTTCAAAACACTCAGTCCAGGGAGACAGAAGAATCAGCAACAACAAAGGAGCACTCCAAGGTTAAGAATTTTACGGTATCATCCTGAATTTCAAAATAAAATGTACTTACTGGGGAAAAAGAAAGGAAAAAATCAGTGTGGGAAGTTTCTAAAGGTCAAACAGAAGTTGCTTTAGGGATGCAATTCTTGGGCTGGTAAAACTCAACAGCTGGATGGGGAAAGACAGCAGCAGCAATTGTCACGTGTACTCAAAGAAAAAATACACAAACCATTCTGGCACACTTCAGAATCCAAGCTTCTTTTGTAAAAACATCTAGGCCATCCTCTCCATTCCTGACTTCTGAATTAAGTGGTGAAATTTCTGTTATTAACTCCTTCAGGAAATATTAAACAGCATCTGGACTTCCCTGCTGGAGCAGATTGCTGCACGAGCTTGGAAAAGGAGAAAAGGAAAATTGATGTTAAAGTGTAAGGAATTAACCTGCATAAATACGGAAAGAAACAGAAGGGTGACTTTTATGTGTTCAAGTTAGGAATTATTAATAAACGAGCAAAACTCCCAAACTGATACTTTGCAGTTCTGTTCCACTCTCCACCAAACATAAAAAGTCTGAATCATTTATGATCTAAATTATTTATAACACAGATACATTTTTGACTTAAATGAATTTCAGCAGCAAAATCCCAAGCATTTCACCCAGGGTAGGCTGTGGGGTTTATTTTTTCCCTTCACATCACAAAAGCAAAAAGAAAAAAAACCCTCCTGTCATTCAGGCAGGATGCCTAGAAGACATTAATGGATCAATTCTCTTCACAATTGGGTATGAAAACTCCTCTCTGTCACCCCATCTCACCCACCTAGGAAAAGAGAGGAGTTAAAGATTTGATAAGAACAAATAAAAATGCTGCAATTAGATTAAACAGGAATACTGCAGGAGTGCCTGGCATGCAGGTTAGCTCCTGCTTTTCCCCTTCAGCCCTCTGGGAGGAATCCTCCATACACCATTTCCAAGAACCATCAGCAAGCTCTTTCCCTCCAGCCCAGAAAGCTGGTCCCTTATCTTGCACTTTTCCTCTCTGTGTTCTTGCTATCTTGAGTCTGATCACTGCTATTCCCTCTCCATTCAATCCTGCCCCACCAGCAGACTTACACAGAAGTGAAACCTTGTGAAAAACTCCAATTTCATGTTTAATTTTCCTTTTTCTTTCAGACTGCTGGTCTCCCATGAAATACCTTAAAGCCATTAAAACCACCATCCTAACTTATGAATTACACAACTTGAACACTTATCTGCAAGTGAGTAACCAGATGTGCCCAACACAGTCTTATTTCTTCTTCTGAAGAGTCTTCTAAAAAACCAAAAAAAGTCTAAATTCAGTTTAGTGTGTATTTATACAAGTAAATTTCCTTCCAGACTCCTCAATAGCAGATTTCCTGCCAGCTCTACCCATTTGAAAATAACAGATTATTCTCCTCGATGGACTAAGAAGAGGCCTAGAGAGGTTTATGAAGCATTTACCACTTTTATTATTTATAGTCTCATAAAAAGCAAATGGAAGAATTAAAGATATACAACTGAAATTCTCAAGCATTTTATTTTATAACCTAGTGTATAAAACATACAAAAACAAAAAAAAAGAAAAAAAAAAAAAGAAAAAAAAAAGAAAAAAAAATCCCAACAAACTGGAAGTGAACTAAAGGAAGATCTCATAATACACACATTCCAAAAAGCTTTACCTAAGGGCTCAGAAGCAGTAAACATTCAGCCTATTAAAAATGGGATTCAGAACCAATCTTCACGCTTGCAGTCTGCAGTTATGGATCCAAGGGCCCGGGTTTAGTTGCTGTAAGCAGCAGTGGTTGTGAGGGCTGGTTTTGGTGGGCTGGTTTGGAATACCTACAGTTCACTTCCAAGCTCACCATCACCCCTGGTTAGTTGTCATCAGTGAATCGAATGTGTTTGCTCGTCTGTTGAGTCTTCTCCAGTCGCATTCTTTCAGCTTTGGCAATCAACTGCAAGCAGGGAAAATGATGTGGAAAATTAGAGGAAAACGATATTGTTAGGATTTGACCTTACAATCATGGATACATTCTATCCCTCCTTCTTCCCAACATGGTTGAAGACAACAAAAAACTCCACACAAAAAACCCCACACATGGAGACCACAAAAGGCACACACAAAATAAAAAACCCTCATAAAACCTACACAGGAACAAACACATAAACACACTGAAACACACACAAAACCTACATACCACAAAAAAATCCCCCAACCCAGGCAAAAACATTCACACTGAAATGTGTGAATAGCACCACAAGAATGCACACAAAACCCACAAATCAACACACGAACACACACACAAAGGCTCCACACCTAAAGGCACATAAAAACCCCACAGAATCAAACACATGGACATACTCAGAGGCACAAAAAGAACCCAGAACCATCCTCCCCTGCAAAAACCCAGCAGCCTCCCTAAAAATAACAGAAAAAACCCAAACCCACTAGGAAACACCAAAATCAGTGCCTGAAAATATGCAACCTGCCAAAAAAACACCCAAATGAAAAAAATTACAATTCTCCCAAGCTTCTTAAAACAACCCCAAAGCCCCAGTACATGAAGAGAACTAAAAGTACATACAAAACCATCAAACCCCACAAAAACCAACAGCCCAAGGCATGTACAGAACCCACAAAACCCATCACAATATACACAAAACCGCACATACAGGAACCACAAACCAATACAAGAAACCACACGAAAATGCACTCACATGTAACACAAAAATACACATAAAAAAAAGACCACCAAAAGAAAATAGAAAAAAAACTCTCAACCCAAAACACAAAATCACCGCCTCTCAAAAAACAAAACAGTAACAAAAATAATTTAAAAAATTAAAAAACAACAAACCAAAACAAAATCCCAGAGTAACTTCTCTGCTGGGGAATACTCAACCATATTAGCTGGTGTTCTAGGGAAGGGTCACTTGCACCCCAGGCAGTCCAGTGTGCCAGATTTGAGTGATTTCACACACAAATCAAATTATTTATTACTTCTGCATATGACTGAGTCCCGCACACAGCACTGCACGTTGTGCTGTTGCACTCATGTGGCAGGCAAGATTTGATGCTTTCCTAAGCAGTTTCCAGCAATAAAACTGACCTAAAGATGGCTAACTTTTATTTTATTCCCTGATGACTAAAAAAAGCCCATTTTAAAATAGTTCAAGCCTAAGAGGAAGCACAGTACAGTGGTTTACTCCTTCAGCATATGGAGAATGACAAACAAGGGAAGGCAAGCTCTATGATATGAGCTGCCCAGTTAATATTGCTGAGTGTTTCCATTCCAGTGCCCCAGGATTTGCAAGAGGCCTCAAGGATTTTCATTTCTAACTCGTGAATCCAGAATGATGTAGGCACAACACCACTCCTGAATCCAAACAGGGATCCAGCCATTCCACAGACACCAGGGAAAGGTGTTCTGGAGTGGGAGCTGCCCACTCTTGCAAGGACACAGCCCCAGAGCCCTGGCATCAATCAGGAGAGTGCCCTGTGCCCAGACATTCCCACCTTCTTCCTTTTTCACTGCAAATTATTCCGCCCTTCACAAACACTCCATTCTCACTCCCTTGACAAATGCCTTTCACTTCTACCACCCCTCCCACCCTCTTAAACTTCCTTCTTCCCCCGTGGAGGGGCTCCAAGGCTGAGCAGCACCTCCCCCCAGGAGATGAGGATCCAAGTGGGAAGCTTGCAGGCACTCACGCCTTGGCTTTGGCAACGGGAGACTCCAACCGGTCTGGAGTTTAAGGCTACAGACTGATGAATTGCTTTAGGTCTGAATAAAGTGGCACTGCCCTAAAAAGCAGCTCTGGCTGGAAGTTTTCCCTCTGTATCAGTAAATCATGGAGGTGGCTTTATCAGGCAGTTAAACAGACAAAAGGGAAGATGGATTGGGAGGGGGTGGCAGAGGGGAGCAGAGAGGTGACAATTCTACCAAGCCTGGGGGAAAAACAGTGGACACCTTTTTCACTCCCGAGGATGGGCAGGCCTTTTCTAAGGAACCTTGGGACATCCCAGCTCTTTTGGACATCTGGTTTATTATAGGAATTGTGCCAGAGGAAGTAAAATCTCTACCACTTGGTTTGGTTTTGGGCACTGCAGCAGCCATCTGCTGCAGTGATCATTAACTCTTATCCTGAGGAAAGCCGAATAGGCCTGGACTTTTTAGAAAATATGGAAAAGAGGAATCTCCAACTGCCTAAACTCAAAGGCTGTGATGGGATGCAGTTCATGCATTTCAACACTGAGTCAATGAAAATATAAGATGCCTTAATTGCAAGCATAAAGCAGCTAACAGGCAAAAAGCTTCACTTTAAAATCTTGACAGGAAGGGCACGCTCATGGCATATTTTACTGAAGATGTTTAATTATGAATTATTATATTATGTTTTTCTACCTTTGAGAGCTTAAAAAAATAACCTTGGAAGCACTAAGGAAAAACTTTCAAATGGGAAAATATTAAGAACCAGAAAAATGTTTTTTTTATTAGCAGTCTATATTTCAGGCATACAGTCTGTCAAAAAGTAAGGAAGGGGTTAAGACTTATTGACTGCTGCCAGGCATTCTTGTCTTGATGTTTTGCTCAACAGCCTTAGCATTCAAATAGAATTCCCTGGCTTTGAAGTTCACACCTCCCTACGTGGCAAGGTGATGGGCAGGGGGAAGGAGCAGGAGTTTGCATCCTTGTGCTGCCATTGTTAGGCAGAACCAAGACAGCTTGTATTTGCAAGCCTAGGTGAGGTACATTACTGCCCAATTTACACCAGCTTGGTCAACAAATACCAATCTTCAAAAGACAAAGAAGAGAAACTTGAGAGCAAGGGCTCCTACAGTCAAAATTCAAGTCAAAGGTCTCATAGCACCTTTAGTTCACAAAAGTAAAAGTACGTTAAAAAAACAAAACTGGCAGCAATCATCAAAATGTTCTAAAGTTTAGTTTTCAAATTCCCTTTCTATTTATATTAAATAATAACGTGGCAAACCAATGCCATTTTAGGCTTTCAAGAAAATTAAGTTAGACCTTTGAGCAAATACTTTATGCACATCTTTGTTTAAAAAAGCTCAACTTGTTTGTGCCCAGGATCTCTGAAAGAATATTCACACAAACAAGATAAGCCATGCAAAGTATGTCTTGACAAGATAAGGTTTTGACCTGTATGACTGCTGTTCCTTTAGGCCAATTAAATATTTATTTTCCATTTTATAGGAGACAATATTTTTTTCCTAGAGTCCAGAAAACAAAGAGTCTCCAAAGTCAACAACAAATAATTAAGGTCAGATGATTCTGAAGTTTTGCAAGCCACAGCAAAAAAAATTCCGGCTAAAGCCAATTCAGAAACCTTATCTGGAATGTGTGTGAAGCAAACCTGGCAATAAAACGTCTGTGAAATACTCTCTGGCTCCTCTCTGTCAAGTCAGGGATCTGCCTGGCTTAATCAAGGAACCCTTCATGCCTGGAAGGATCTGCTGGGGCTGGAGCAGAGGCTGCAGCCTGCAAGCTCACTGCAACACTCCCTCGAAGCTGCAGCCCGACAGGCACAGCCAGGAGGAGGCTGCAATTTCCCACTTTGGAAACTGTACAGCTATGGATGCCTGCAGCAGCACCCAGATTTGGCTGGCTCATTCTGGTGCACGGGCTCCTGACCACTCTGGGTACACAGCACTCACCACAGCACAAATAAAACCGTGTTCATTGTGAGGGAAATGAGATTCATCCTCAAGGAAATTATTTTCTGGATCATACTAGGGATTTAAGAGTGTAGCACTAGACTTGATTTCACTAGAGCACATCAAGACTACTTAACTTATTAATGAGCTCATCCACACAGGGTTTCAAAAGAAATCCAGCTTACAAATTAAGTTCAGACCTTCAGACATGGACATAACTTTCTCCAGCCATCCCTGTAAAGACAAGCTTTGCACTGGACAACTGCAGCAGGACAGCTGCACCCTCCACCTTGTGGCTGTAAAACCCTGCTGCCAAGTCAGGAGGAAGTGATTTAACAGAATTAAATACACAAAGTATCAAAACACGTGGAGCAAAGCAGAAATAGTGTGATGTTTTCAAGCGTGGCTGCAGAGGAAAAGGCTGTGATTTGCAGGTTACCTTCTCAGTACCCCGCTTCTTTTCTCGAGGCTGGTTCAGCTTAGCTTGTCTGTCCACCAAAATCTTCTGCCAGTAACGCTGTTCATGGTCACCTTGGGGGAAAATTGACATTGAGGAGGTAAACACACATGAAAATACCTGTTAGGGAAATCCAACAGGTACTTGTCCAGTAGTCCTAAATTTCCTATCCACAGAAGCCATATAGGATTGTTCTCTATTGGCAGTATTTGCAATTGCTCTCAATTTGTCATCAGCAAAAGGAGCTGAGTTTTAGCTGAAGTTTAACTACTGCACAGGCAGGCCTCTTTGATTTACTCATGTACTCAACCTCTGACACATTTTAAACAACTGCCAAACAGGAGAAAAAAAATAAAGGAATTACTGTAAGAACAACTGAGACTATTTTGTTTCATGAAAACCATTGCCTGGGGACGTCATGAGCTGTCAGGAATATTTGAACACGGGCAGCAATACAAAAGCAAAAAACTCTGCGGCTTTTCTCAGCAGCTGCTTTGCAGGGAAAGCAGCAGTTTGCCACTGCTCCTCCTAGACTGTGATGTAATTATCACAATGAGAGTTCTGTGATATCATTTCGCATGGTCTCTGAGTTCATCTTCAGCCACAGGGAAGTTTCTGAATGATCTCAGAAGATTCCTGCCAAAGTTAACATCTAAACGTGATCACAGATGCTCACCATCTTGCCAGATGCCAAGCTGAAGACACTTAAAGTCAAATCCTGAAGAGTAAAATACTACTGGGAAATCTTTAGTCCTGCTGTAGAGAGCAATAAAGATTCTTTCCTTTTCATCTCACACCTTCTGCCACCAAGAAAAACAAAAATCTTTACTGTGAGTCCCCTGTGCATTCCTGGAAAGCTTTTCCATTCTCATTTCAATGAGCCAGTTACAAAAAAATAAATCTTAAGACTATGAATGGAATGCTCCTACAATGTAGTACTTACTCCTAATCTCCTACTACACTCTCATGTAAGGATACAAAACCAGAGACAAACAAACAGGCACAGAGCACACAGCTGTAGAGCACAAAATTTGAGGTCATTTCTGGATCTCTGAAACACAGAGCACACAGGAGACAAATCTATCTCCAAATGACATTAGCAGCACTCACTGAGTCTCAGACTTCAATTAACTTTGATATGATCATGAAGGTTAATGCTTCCATCAGAGCTTCTCCTCCTGCAGTCCTTAACTGGCATCTACACCCCTGCACCCATGAGACTGAGTCCTAAACGAGGCTTTAGGCAGGAGTGGGGTAAAATAATTAAACACAAATGAGGCAGCCTCATACTCATTGTTTACCCCATATTTACAATTTTGGTGCATCTCTCGAATGCAAAAGTTTTATGAATACACCAAGTTTGATGGACTGTTTTTTTCAATCCCACAACAAGGCTCCTCCACACTTGGCAAACTAATCCAGTCTAATACAAGATACAAATTTAGAGTAATTTCAGAAAGAAAAAACACACACTAAAATGAAGTTGAAAAGTAGAGCCCCAAAGAACACTTCTTATTCTGGCCTAAATTATTCAACTTCCTGAAAAATAAAGATCAATTAGTGGGTAAGTGCTAAACCCACTTTAAGTGTATCCATGCTGTTACATCCTTGCAATGTCATTTCACACATATGCTCAGCATTTTCAAGAAAGTCTTCCTTCAAAACTCTTTTGCATTATCAGAATTCTCTATTCATGAAGCTGAAATGTGAATTAAGTTCTATAGTCTTTTGCCACTGAAAGTGAAGCAAATCCATCCAAAAAGAACAGAATTAAATTTGTAACAGCAAGCAAAAAGTCGTAATTTTGCTCTGAGTGGTGACATAAAATCCCTTTTAGTTTTATCAGTTTCACAGTAATTGCAAAATTAGATGACTCAGGAAAAAATCCAACTAAACATGCAATAAAAAAAAAAAGTCTTACCGGTGAGAACTTCGAATTTCCAGTTGTTCTTGATCTGTATTTCTTTGTGTGATTTCATGACAGTCTGTGCATCCTCAGGAGTCTTGAAACGGACGTGACATTCGGTGTCTCCCTCCAGCATGTCGACATAAGCTACCTCAGCCAGCACTGCCAGAGCATCCTGTCAGAGCATGGGACAACACACACCATAAATCAGCCTTCAAAAAGAGAACTTAAAAAGAGTCACTTCTGACCATTCCATTTGGAGGTCATTAACATTTTCAAAAAGGTCATGAAGTAGGAGGCAGCAACTGAACTTTGTCATTTAATCGATCAATCTCTTGTCAAAGAGTTTTGAATTAACATTTTTTCCTAAGAAGGTTATAACTGAATTCTGATTTATGAGCCTGCAACATCTACCCATCTATCTTTCATCCTGCCCTCCCATTAACAATTTAAAGCAGTAATTCCTGGAAATGTTATGGTATCATTTTACTAATGGAGCATCGCTCATTTATTTCAACACAGTATCTGATTTTTTTCAAAAGTAAAAACTGTGTACTAGAACGCTGAGAGATCTCAGCCTAACAGGAAAGTATCAAAGTTGGTTCTACACATTAAATGTACAAAAGCAAGCTCATGCATGGCAGATGACTTGAGAAAGGAGCAGTAGTAAAACAACTCCATCTTTATGAAATGACCTCTGCCTGAAAATTTTCACTGACAGCTGAAGGGACAAGAATCACAAATGCTCTTGCAGATGAAGTGCTTCACTTGTAATTCCTGCTGTTAGGGAAATTAAGAAGGACCACACATTCCTAGTCAATTTTGCTCACAGCAGGCAGCTCAAGTAAGACGCTTCTATTCAGGAATCACACACTGCTTTTAACCCTCCACTACCAAGGGCAGCCTTAAAACAAAACAAAAAATTAAATGACAACGCTGTTAAGATCATTTGAGAGCCAACAGAAGGTACTTTCCAGCCTCATTGTGTTATCCCAAAGTCATCATTTCATGGAAAACTAAAACAAACCAAAGAGTTCCCTGGAGCTTAGTAGCTCTGAGGAGCACCTTAAGGGCGAAATAGGGAAGCAGTGAAGTGTAAAATTAAAACATCAAAATAATATTTAAACTACACTGCAAAGACCTTTCCAAGTTGTGTGGCATGCATAATTGCTTCCCTACAATGAGAAATGCAGGTGATTTGTGCAAGTCTGAGGGGGAAAAAGCCCTGGAAACACTTCTTAGTGGCAATTTGCAGCAGCTGGCAGCCCAGAACAGAGCAAAGCCAGGTCTGGTTGCACTTCTGCCTTCCACAAAGTTATGCAACCAGTATGGCCAGAAAAAACAAACAAACAAACAAACAAACAAACAAAAACAAGCAAATAAAAAAACGAAACAAGAAAAAGGAAAGAAATACCAAAAGAATTTAAATTTACTGCTGTTTAGATACTAAGCTTTCCTGTTTCCCGCTGCATACCAAGGTGTAACCCAGTGAGGTGTATCCTGCAGTCAGATGCCCTCAAAGGTCACAGGCACAACTTGTACCACATTCTCTGTGTCTCCAACACACAGAGAAAGACTGGGCTGGTTAGGTGGAACCCCAGCACCAGGAGATGAGGGTTTTCAGTCAGAGTCTCTCATGTTGCTTAGGCTCATGTACACACCAATCCTCGGGCACTTGCAAGCAGCCGTGTAACGAAATGGCCTCCGTGGTTACAAAGGTTTGATAAACTGTGTCAGAACTCGCATTTTAAACCATTCCTTCATTCTCCTGAGTGGGCTGGATATGTGCATCAACCTGAGTTGAAGTTGTTCAAATTCTTTCCAGCTGTTACTCATGCTAAAGTTCAATTTGGGGAATGAAAAAGTCCTGGGTAACATTAACAGAAAATTCAGGATCTGGAAAAACCTTGTTCTTTCCTTTGGAAAACTCCTAATATTTCCATTTCAAAAGGATGAAGCTTAAAGCTGAAACTTTCCCATGTGTCTAACTTCTGGTTTGTGTCATCACAGAAAACTCAAGGTACCTAACCACTTTTTAAATCGAGAAAAATGGGCACTTGCACTAGGAAAAAAGAGACTGAATCAACAAGTTCCACTCCTGTCACTCTCCCTGAAATGGAGTTTTAGTCATTGTAAAATTCTTTCTGAAATTAAGAAAATTGGTTTCTGATGCAGAGACCATTTTCCTGCCCCCAAATTCCCGTTAATGATAAAAACACCATAAACATTTGAAAATCCCCACAGGTATAGTTTTATAACCTTCTTGTCAGGATGACTGGCACAGTGACAAATGCAGAACACTGAAGCAGTCTCCAGCTCCTTTTTTTAAACTGAAAAGCACTAGAGCATTGCTTATTCTCCTCAATATTTTTATTATAAACTTGACATTGCTCCAAGCACACACTAAAGGTTTGGTTTTACACTTTGAAACATCCTCCTTCAGCCTATTCTCCCATTGAAAAAAATTGCAATTACAGATACTAAAGAAGAATTTGTACTCAGCTACTGGCCAAATAGATGGAAAAAAAAAAAAAAAAAAGCAGTGAGACTGGGTGAAATGGTATTCCATATTCAAACATTTGGGGGGCAGGGTAAGAGGAAAGGCTAACAGCTACCCTGAGGTTACAAAGGCATTACCTTGATCTGCTTCCTGCCCGGCAGGGGCTCGGTGCTAATGATCTTCACAATTACTCCGCTGACAAACTGAGGCCCCATTGTGTTGGCCTTGGCGGGAGGGGCACAATCTTCACTGGTGGCTGGTCAAGTTAAAAACAAGGGGGGGAAAGAAAAAAGTTTTTACATTTATTAGGTTGAAAAAATTAAGACGTTATGAAAGCACAGAAGTAACAGTGTAAACAAGCATTAAATGTTGTTACTGCAGATTGGGGTTTAGTAAAAGGATCAGGATTGTCCATAGGTTCAAATCAATTTTGGTAAAAAAAAAACAAATTAAAGAAAAAGTCTTAGTCTTAATTTTGACAGTCCATAAGGTCCTTCCTATAAGGACATTTTATACTGCACCAATAATAGCCCTGCTGTTTTAGTGATTAAAATTATGCACAGGCCCTTGGAACATCAGTGGTGAGGTTAGTGAAGAGAAGCACAGAGTATCCATAGCAAATAAAATCAAAAAGAATTCTAAACCTGAAAAAAAGTAGAAAATTAACTACGAAGCTATAATTTCAAAGTTTCTCTTATACATACAGCTGATAAAGCCCAATTTCAAGCTGTTTTTTTTAAACCTCTGGTACAGTTAAACCCAAGCAGGTCAGGCTCAAGCTGCAGCACCAGGAAAGCTGAATACTGATTTACCTCTCTGAGGCTTTACAGTTCCAGTTACCTAAACACAACTGTAAGCCTGGCAAGTGCTACTGAAATAAGCTAAAATCCCTTTAATATTTTCTTTATGTAACTCTTTAGTCCCAAATCCACCTCAATACAAGGAGGGGGTTACTTTTACTATCTGACATTTGCAGAAAATAGCAGTATTTCACAAAAAAAACCCCCTCATGCCAGTGTTTCTGCAAGATCAGGGTCTTGCACCACTTTTGTTTGCATACAAGAAACATGAAGAAAACAAGACAAAATCCAGGATTACTTTTGTCATTTTCAGACTTCTGCACACCAGATTCCGTCTCCATCTCTCCCACGGGCTCAGGTTTGATTTGAGACATCGATTTCTTTAAGGAGGCCATACTGGCTTTCTGCAGGGCCAAATATTCTTGCTTCAAATCCATCCATTCGGTCCTAAAAGCAGCAACACAGGCACAGGAAGTCAGTTGCAAACAAGGAACTGATGTTTAGAACCTTACAGGTAATTTAACAGGCTACAAACAGCTTTAGGTGGACTTGGTGAACATTCTGCCACTGGAAATCTCCCTGCACCTCGGTCAAATTCAATTTTATCCCTAACTCAATTTCCTATTACTTTGCTTCAGAGAGTTTCAACATCATCAACCTATCGTTTCAACAGAGAGGATTTCAAATTTGCTTTAAATATTCAGACAGCATAGAGCAGAGTTTGGCAAACTGTGTTTTCCACTGGAACTACACAGAGCACAGGCACCAAATTCTGAGTTAATTCAGAGACAGTGAACTCTCAATTCACTGAATTAGTTCAGCGAACCAGCTCCCGTGTCACTACATTAAGAATCAGTCATTCATTTTCTAGAAAAAAAATCATTGATGGAAAATCAACAACTGGTTAAACTCACCAAAAACCTACCGAGATAAGGACATTCCTCACTATTGAAATGCATTTTGGTTAAAAAATACCCCCCCATGGAAGCAATTTATATATTTACATATATTTAACATGGAGATGTTTCTGCAAACAGCCAGAGCTTTGCTCCACAGCAACACAATGCCCGTAGTGCCACTGTGAGAACGACTCATTGTTACCCTAATCTGTGCTATCAAACAAGCTGATAGAGGATTTTTAAAGAGGAGGATATCTTGTGGTAATGGTTTTAGCTGTTAACAGTGACAACTGTATACTTCAAAAAAGCATCCAGACTCACCCAGGATCATACATTCTCAGCAGAGCAAAGGCATTAAAATAACAAAAGACCCACGTAATGATTCTTGGAGATAAAAAGGCAACACCACCCCATAGCAAGGTTTGGTATAAATACAAGCTCTAGGAGGAACTTTGTGACAGGCTTCGAAGGAAGAGGAGATCTTGGAGAATGAGTCAGGCAAGTATTTGCAATGCTTATACTCTTGAAACATTTTAGCCCTTTGCTGCAATTGAATAACTTTTAACCAAAACTCTTGTTCGTTGCAGTTTGCTCAGAGCGCCCATGCCGGAGGACAAGCTGCGACCATAACCTTGATGTTTTTTTAAATGTGGACCCCTTTTACTTTAACATGGAGGTGCTTTCTGTGATAAAGAAAAAGTAAGTGCTTCCATGTTTTAGTAGAGGTGAATCCTGATCACAATCCTGAAACGCCAGCCGGGATTATGGTTTTTTGGGTTTTTGGTTTTTTTTCTTTTTTTTTTTTTTTTGGCCTGCTCTACATTTGAAGATTTTTAGATCCTGAAGATTTTTTTCAAAAGTTAAGCTGTGAGCGGATGTCTTCCAAGAACTAAAATCTTCTTGTGGTTAAACTTAATTTACAGCGATTTCCAATTTCAAAGGTCTCCCTTTGCTTTAACATGGAGGTACCTGCTGCCTAAAAAAGTAAGTGCTTCCATGTTTCAGTGGCGGTGGATCCTAATCGTCAAAGGCTTCTTACAGGAAATGTTCATCGATGTTTTTTTATTTTCCTGCATTTTTTGTTTTAATTTTGTGTAGTTTCTCCCCTGAAGGACCCCCACAACTTAAATGTGGATGTGCTTGCTTTGGTTCACAATAGTAAGTGCTTCCATGTTTTAGTGGTGGTGAATCCTTTTTAACCTCATCACTTCTCAATGGAAATGCATAAAATTATTAAAAGTTTATTTTTGAACATAAATAACAATTTTGCAGCACGAGGCGGCGAGGACCCCCTCTACTTTAACATGGAGGTGCTTGCTGGATGCCTAAAAAGTAAGTGCTTCCATGTTTTAGTTGTGGTGACTCCTAAAAGCCCAACCAAGACTTGGATTATAAAGTGGAGCTTTTACATCTTGCTACAGGCTAATACTGTTGCTAATATGCAACTCTGTTGTATAAAAATTGGAATTGCACTTTAGCAATGGTGATGGACTGTCAGTCATGCCAAGACTTCAGGAATAAATAATTTCAAAGTTTTTAAACATGGTGAAAGAAATCTTTTGAGCAATAAAATGTCAATAAAGTACACAAAACATGTGACTAAACTCCTTCAAGTGATGGAACAGCTGCACACAAACCGGTACAACCGAACATTTCACAAGCTAAAAATGGGATGCCACAAAGCAGCAATATTTGCAATACACCCAAGGGATAATTAAATTGCAGTAAACAAATCTAAAAAGGCCCAACATACAACCAGATTAAAACTATACAGTATGTGTGATAACTGAAAAAACCTGGGGAGAATTTTGTTAGCAGTGGTCTCGCATTGGGGAGGTTCCTTTACAAAACCAGGCAACCATTTCACACTACTATTGAGGGGAAAAAACCAAATAATTCAGTAGTATCACAGAAAACAGTTTATAACACCTACTTGGAGAGTACCCTGAGGGGAATGACTTCTTCACCCATTTTGTGTCTTTCTTTGTGTTTTTTCTTGTGTTTCCTCTTAGATTTGGAAAGGGATGTGTCTTTCTTGTCTTTATCTTCTTCTGCAGAAACTTCTACTTTAAAACAGATCAAGTGAAAACATTTAACTCAAACATGGACAGTTTAATGTTATTACAATAAAACCACATTCAATATCTCCTGGTTCTTCGTACTACTTTTAGTCCATTTCATTGCCTACCCAAAGTTTCCTTTGCTTCTCATACTAAATCTCATTGCAATGCAGCTTTTCTTATCTCATGGAACAAACGGGTCATTACCTTTTCCCTTTTGTATTTTAATTTATTTATCTAGATTCCCGTGCTCTCTCCATTTGCCCAGGCTGCCTGTTTAACCCACACTTTACTTCACTCAACTTCTATTGATATGAACTTCTTTGAACTATTTTGACTTCTGATTAGATTTCCCTACTTTGGTGTTGCAAGTTCTTTGTCATTTACCCGTGCAGCTCCCCTCCTTAGAGTGACTTCTTACCAGGCTGAATTTTAACTGCAGGGAACACAAATATTCCCAAGTTGATCTAATGCTTCCACTATATCCAGCCCATCACTTCTCATCTGTAAAGGAATATCTACCATTCCATTGCATTCATGCACAGAAACAATGATAATAAAACTAAAAAGAGGCCAGAATTTTTACCATTGGAATCTTTTGGAGCTTCTGCTGTTTCTTCTTTTACTGTTTCAACTTCATCTTTCTCAGCAGTTTTCATAACCTTTGGAGCTGATGTTTCACCATCTCCTGAGGTGGTTCTTTTCCTCTTTCCTGGCCTGCTTTCCCAGGTTACCTCTGAGCTCTCTGTCCTGTCCCATTTCCTCTTCTCCCTTTTGGAGGGCTGCTTGGGAGTCTCAGTTGCCTCCATCTCAGAACACTCTGATGGAGTCCTGTGTCTCTTAGACTTTGGTACTGGCTCTGTTGTATTGTTAGTGTTAGATTCCTTTGGCTCTGCAGCTGCCTGCGCATTGCTCTCTTTCTTGATTTTGGATTTCTTCTTTTTCTTCTTTTTCTTCTCTTCTGGATTAAAACCACAATATTTAAAACTGCCCATAGTTAAACTCTACATTATTTGCTTAAGATAAACAATGAAAGCAGCACATGTGATAACTGGGTTGTTAATATATGGAACAGAGGCAAGACATGAAGACAAAAGTTTTTCCTAAGTGTTTTAAGAAGAGAAAAAAAACTGGGTAAAGCACAATTTGAAAATCATTGGTTTGATCTATTTTTTTGTTTCCATTTAACTGCTGCTGTAACAAAGAACTGGTGATAACTGAGAAATATTGATGTGATTTACCATCCATTTTACAAAAGAAATGGCACAGTGTGTGAAGTCTGGGAAATTGTATTACACCACCAGAACTAACGGAAAACGTTGTAGTGATGAAGCTGCAAAACAAACCTGTGATACTGGTTTGTAGATTTTTCATACTTAAGCCCATGCTGGCAAAATGCAGCAACGCGAATTGTTTTTATTAAAAGCTTTTAAGACACATGGAATTAAACTGCAGCAACACAGCAGATGAGAATTTTCTCTTCAGAAGCTGGGGCACAAAGCTGATCCAAGTACCTTAATGCCATTTCCTTGATCCCAGTAAGTTAGTAACACTCACCTACTACAGTGTTGTCACTTGAATTCAGTGTAGGAACTGGTTTGTTCTTCACTGTTTTGGGGAAAATCCCAGGTTTCCGTGGCGCTTCTTCTGGTGGATTATTCAAAAACTAAAAGAAGGAAATTGAGAAACACATAACACTACAAAATAATACTTTCTTTAAGTACTCGGCATTCAAGTTAAAACCAGCAACCCTCATCACATTTTGATAAATGAAGACTTCCAAATCATACTTCAGTACAGAAAATTAGGTATGACCATGCTTGTTTGATGAAATTTAAACACCTATTGCTTAAATTGTTACAGAGCGATCTCCTTCTGTGCAAGATGCCAAATTACTTACAAAAAATAAAAAGCCACATTTCTAAATCTTCATGTTATACTATAACTAAATCTTTAAAGAATTGTGGCACTGATTGTAGGTCTGGGAGCAGGAAGGAGGAGCTAATTCCTCCAAATGAAGCTTTTAAATGGTGATATTTTTGGAATTACTTGGAAGATTCAGTAGGTGACCCAGTAAAGAGCACACCATTAATATCCCAACCACCAGGAACAACGTCAGGAGCAGAGGCACCAGCACTCACCTCAATGGCTTTCTCTGCTTGTTCTTTAGTTTCAAATTCAACAAAAGCAAAGCCCTTTGGATCCCCAGTACTTCTGTACCGGGGGATACTGACATAAACTACATTGCCACACTTCCCAAACACCCGCTCAATCCAACTGTGATTGACATTTTTGGGAAGCAGCTCCTAAGGGAGAAAAAAAAAAAAAAAAGTTTGATGTCAAAATGTTGAAAGGCAAAGTATCCAGGTAGGAAAAAGTGACCTGAGAGCAGATCTCTAATTATTCATATACCTGTAACAAACACATGATAAATTTAATTTAGATGCTGATCTTGTTCACATGACAGATACCAAAACCTCGCCCACAGCTGCATCTCTGCAACACAAAATCTCTTGGTAAATTTAAAACCTTGGAGCAAATACCAGACTGGCTTGTCCCAAACAACCCTCTGCAAAGCACAAGCTACCTTTTAAAAAATTGGTGGTAATGCATGGAGGTATCACAGAAAGAATTCCTCCAGCCAGTAAAGAGTCACTACTGACCAAATTTTTACCAGTAGCCAGTATTTTTCAAGTTTAGCAGTTAGAGCTTAATTCACCAGATGAGCAAAACCTTTTAGGCAGCTTCTGGGATGAAAAATTGTCTTGATTTTTACTTCTCTAAAGTCCTTAATATAGCAATGTGTTTTAGCAGCTTGCAGGCATCGTGTCCGAGTTCAGCATTTTCTGTTCCCAATCAAACAGAAATCGTGTCACACTGATTTCTCACTAGACCCAACAGAACTCTTTAAATCCCACTCTCAAATTCATGCCTAAATAACAACAGTGTCAGCACTACATTTTTTTCACAATATTTTTTTTCCTTGTAGGGAAACACTTGGCACATTCAGGTTTTCTTTTTCCGTAAACTTTGCCATGCTCAGAAAAACATTTTGTTATGGTTTGGCTTTAAGGTGAAAAGCCAGTCTCTTCAGTATTTTTTCAAGTTTTAATAGCAGTTAAGTCTGTGGTGAAGCATATAAAAAAGTCAGATAATTCCAGAAAAATTTAATTTACCAGCACTTGGACTACTTCTACTGTCCCCATTGCCACATACCAGCTACTTACAAAACATTTCGCCTCAGGCTTAAACTCAGTATAGACAATGTAGCTCATGACTTCGAATATCTTATCCAAAAATGATATAGACAAAGTATTTCAGAGTTCTAAGCAGTCCCTGTAATCACTTTAGGAAAATGTTATGTTTGGCACATTTTATTTAAAAAACAAAAGCCAACCATCTTTTCCAGGCTTTTGTTAAGGAAGGAATCACCAGAGCAATTCAGTTCCTCCTTAGCTGGATGAGCTGGCATTTTTGGCCATGATTATTTTGTGTCTTTATCACAGAAAACTCAGTGCTGTCTGGAAAACACTGACTTAGCTGCTAACAGCTACAAGTACATAGCAAAAATGTTGCTTGCCATGAATAGCAAATATAGACAAAGGAAATTCAAATCTAGCCAATACAATTGCCCAGGGTTTAAATAAGCAAAAGCTCAACCATCAGATTTCTTTCCAATCTACCACTTTGTTGGCCCCACAATGTAACAGCTTTTTCACTCTGACAGGGCTGAAATACCATGGGGAGATGCAGACTTATCCCATCAGCACAAGCTATTTTCATTCAAATTAAGCAGCCATCCCAGTATCGAGGTAGCCACAGGACAGTGTGCTGTTAGGAGGATAGTTAAAATTTTTCAGGTATAGTCTGCCTTTAAAAGAATGGTGTTTGAGTGTACAAAACCAGAGGCACTTGAAGTAACAGATCTTATAAACAGATAATGCTGTTTGAAGTACCCTGATAAACCTGGGAATGTAGCTAGATCCTGTTGGATGAAGGTAATTTAGTTGTTATTAGAAAGCTTTAACTACATTAACATAATTAGTAAATGTTTCTTAATATCACTGGTGCTCCTCTAATGGCATTAAAAAGCCCAGTGAACACAGCAATAGCTCAATGCAAAGAAATTTCACCTTTTCAGCCTGGGAAGCTGCACTTTGCTCGGCGTTTAAAACAATTTAAGCTGGCACAAGAAATCCACGCACCAAACAAAGTCCTTTTTTGCCACAGTCACTCTCAGCTCTTGCTCACCTGCCTTTGTTTAATTTATTTATTTTACCTCTGCTGCACAACCAGCAGCAGCCAAGGAACATCCTGATGCACATATGGAGTTTCCAAGCCTAGGAGCACACAAGCAGGGACACTGAGCCCAGCCTTACCACATAGACAGTCCGACTGTCCACATCCTTCGGGCGCTCGCCCAGAGGCTGGCGTCTCCTGATCCTGGTTCCTTCCAGGTCCAGCTGGAAGCAGGGAGAAATAAACATTTTCCATGAGATTATTGCTTACTTCAGCACCCCACCAGGATTTTTCCAGCACCAGCAAATACAGAAGGGTGAGATGTTAAATACCTCTACAACAGATGAACTTTTAACTGCCCGAGCGATTAGCTTCCCATCAGTAGTCAATTTTTTCATTTTGTTGAAAGAAACGAGAAGTGATATGTCAACATCTAGGGGAAAACAAAGAAGTGTAGTTACGAAATCAGGTGGTGTGTTCTACTCCACTTCTTTTCTTGTGAAACAACCTGCGAGTTCATGATTCACAGAAAAGTTTTTACCATCAAAATTTAAGTACACCTAAATTTAATTTTTTTCTGTGCTAACCTTTATCAAAGGAATTTTGTTCTTTTACCTCCCCACTGATAACTGCTGTCTTTGAAAAGAAAGGAAGAAACCCCCCTTTTCTGGTGTAGTTTTACAGCACAAAAACAATTTGCATTGAAAACATGCCTCTCCTCCAAGTACTCAGAGTATTTAACAACAGAGCCCCTGCCTGCACTTCAATTTCAACCAGACATGCTGCTTAAAACCTTGACAGAAAATTATGTAGCACTAGTCTGTATAAAAATGCAGACATTTTTAGTACCTCTAGAAAATGTAGGCTAAATTTTACTTTTTTACTTTATTAATTATTTAAGAGGAGGCCTTAGAAAAGTCCAACCAACCACATAAAAAATTGTCTGAAGAGACTCACAGTAACCCTACAAGCAATTACACAATTTCTTATCAACCCTGTAGAGAGAAAATTAACAAAATACCTATGTTTAACAATACATTCGAGTGACATTTTAATTTCTGCATCTATCTACCCTGCAAAACAAGTCCAGCACCTGAGAGGGCAAAATGACTCTCGTTTAATGGTTTGCTCTTAAAATTATACAAAATTGGAAAAAGAAAAATCAGGTCTCCCATACAGTCATCTCCACCCTGGCAGATGTCTTTATCTTAGGGCTGATAGGAGAAAAGAAAGAGCAAATAAAATTTTTATAATCTAGTGCTAGTTCTTCTGCCCTTCCCAGGGGAAGGCAGGCACCTCAAAATAACCTGTCACTGCTGCCAGCAATACAGGGAAGAACAAAATGTTTGCTGAAATACACTGAAAATAAACTTACACCCATCTCTGGACTTCTCTATTTGCTCTCGAAGAAATCTGTCTTTGTGGAGATTCACATCACCAAACCAGAAATCCACTTGCTTGGCTATATCTGCCAGCACCTGTTTCACTCTTGACCTCTTCTTCTTCTCTCTTTCCTTTTTCTGCTCAGTGCTTTCCTCTTCCATGGCTTTGTCTCTCGCTGTTTCAGTCTCCATTCCTGTCATTCTGTCCAATCAGACATAAATACAATCTTAAGAATACAAAAGTCTTATTTCAAGGAGTAAATGTTCTTGTTTAATCTTCTGCCCTGTTACCAGAAAAGCAAGAATCTACAACAACTAAAGCTGAAATGCAGGTAATTTCCCTCCTCATAAATATGTTTTTCTAAGAATTGAAAAGAGATACAACATTGTTTTCTCCACTCCCCCCAACTCACAGTACAAACCATTAGAAAGATCACAGATAAAATCCATGAGCACCTACACACTTGAGAACGTAACCTTGTATTAACCTTGATCATGGCAGATCCGGTAACAGTAAAGTTTGTTTTTAAAAAATTGTCTTTATTATGTCAGAAATGCAAACCACTCACTCCATCAGCTACCAAGGCCCTGCCCAAGAGCACCAAGTCAAAAAAGCGTCTCTGATGGCAAACCCGGGTCTGTCAGAACTCCAGAACAGGCCCCTGGAAAATAACTGGAATCAAGTGACTTAACATAAAGATTCATCTTGAAAAATATAAAACTGTTTTAATGCATGAATTCATCTCTTTTGTCCACGTTTCAATTCGCTGTGGCTGAGAACTGCCAGTCACGGCTTCAGTACCTCATTTCATGCAAGCAAAACAAAGCAAGGCTGCCAGAAGCAGACAGCTTTGGGAAAATTAAATTAACACAAAAATTAAAGTAATTAATGTCGCAATCACCATATGAAAGACTTCTCAGCTCTCTGCCAAGGCAGCAGAGAGGGAAACCAGAGCACAGCCATCAGAGAGGAAGCCCACCTCGACAACAGGATGGCAGAAATGGAAATGGTCCCCAAATTATTGTGCAAATCAGGCTTCCTCAGCCGGAGATCAGTTTCTCCCCCGCTGTGAGCTGAGGACTCAAGATAGCGAAAGGTCAGCAGTTACCTTGGAAAGATAAGCCAGGTAAAACTGCTCAGCGAGTTCCAGCTGCACTCAAGCCCTTCAGCACGTTTTTTATATTAATAATCAGCAGACAGTACACTGCTCAGCAGCTTCATAAACATAAAATGTCATTATCTGTTGTGGCTGAACAGCGTTAGGGGATCACACCAACATATTAGTGTGGCCCATGGACAGCACAGCGTTGTTTTAAGAAGCATTTTCAGTCACTCTGCTCTGGGACTTCCTTCCCAGAAGACAGGTTCTCATTCAGGCTAGAATAAAAGCAGCTGCACGCTGCATTTCAGGCTTCCCTCTCACTTCGTGTTTTAGAAATGAAGCTTTGAGGAAATGACTTTGTGCTTCAAGCTCCTCCAGAGTCAGAGCAAATATCAACTATTAATACACACAGAAATCCAAGTAATGAACCCAGCAATCTCCCTATGCCCGGGGGTAAGGCAGTCTGTAATTTTCACACTTCAACTCCCACACCACCAGCACTACTCTGACAAACAATTAAAATCGGAGCAAAGCAAAAGCAGGGTCAAAACTTCGCACTGATAAAGCAAAGGAGAAATAAAACCGCAGTGCCTCTGCATGCCAGAGTCAAACGAGAAAAGGAGACAATTAAACGAGGGAAGGAACTTTAGGAAAGCAAAGATAATGTAAACCAAAATAACACAGCACACACTCATCTAGAGAAATTTCTCTAGGCTTGATAAAAACTTAATAAAATTCAACTGCAATACAAGGTTTGGAAGAAACAGGCTGCAGATCTAAAATAGACTTTGTTCTTTTAAGTACAGATGCAAATGTTTGTTTGCTTGGGGTATTTTAAAAATGAAAATGGGGCAATAGGAGATGAGGGAGAAAAAAGAATTGAAAATGTACTACAAAATGTTTTTGTAGGTCAGGGCCAGCCCTAGGCACATACTGCAGAATAAATGCAGGTATTCAGCAAACCTGAAACTACTTAAAAAGACACATCCTGAAACAGTTTGACACCAATACAGATGGAGGCAGAGCTGCAGGGTGAAGTTCCTGCCCTACCCTGAAACCTCTCTCTATGCAAAGTGAGGTAACAAAGGACAGGAGTTAATACATGGGGGCCAGCACAAACTTCTTAACCTAAAACCAGAGAAAATTCTCCTTTCCCCCTCCCATTTTACACAATGAAACCAACGCATTATTCTAAAAGCAGTTTTGAGGCATTTGACAGACTCCATTAAACTGGGGTGCCCACAGACAGAAAAGGTTCTGCTTCCACTTGACAGCGATGAGTGCTAAAGCTGTTCCCTGGGTGTTAGCTGTGCCCTTCCCTGGGTCGCCTCAGGAGGCGAAAAGTGGATTTATTTGTGTTCAAGACTGGTCATGGGACTTGCTGCCACGGTCTGGCTGGCAAGGTGGGGAGGGGTCAAAGATTGGTCTCAGAGGCCTTTTCCAACACAAGGGATTCTGTGCTGTGGTTATAATTAAAATATATGCCAATACCAGACCCTGATTAGGTCACCTGTGTGACACCAAAAGGGCAGCCCCACTCCTTCACCTCACAATACCTTACCCTCAAGAAACATAACTGAATTTTAAGACTTGAAAACTTCTTGTTCTTCCCTGTGGGCACAACCAGGAGATGAAGGAGCTGAACAAGCAGCAGAGCTGCTGGAGGGAAACACAAGGAATAAGGACTTGGAAGCAGAGTGGAAGTTCTTATAAAAAACGAGTATTCTGTGGGCCTGGTAGCTGCTGCACCAGACCAAAACCACTCAAAGTCACCTTCTTTACTCTTCAAACAATGGGTAGACCACAATGTGAAGCAGATTTTCCAGCCCTGACTTATCCTGAGAAGCCTGACCACCACACACTTACCACACTGCCCAGGTGCTGACCACCCTTCAAAAACAAGCTCGGACTGAGTCTCAGGGGCCCAAAGCCGGCTCGGCCCCCACACGAGGCGTCGAGCCGTGACACCGCGCACAGCAATGCATCACCTGCGGCCAGAGCCCCCTCAGCGCCGCGGGGCAGCGGCCAGCCCTCAGCACGGCGCCACACGGGGGAGCGGAGGATGCCCGGGGGCGGGCACAGGACGGGCCGGGGTTACAGCGGGGTTACAGCGGGGTTAGGGCGCGATGCCGGCGGGCAGCGCTGACCCGAGGGCCCGGCGCGTCCCGCCCGCCCCGGCCGTGAGGGGAGCGCGCGGGGGCGGGGGGGGAACGGCGAGGGCGGCGGGAAAGGTGCTGAGGGGCCGACAGCGCCCCCTGTCTGCGCCGCCACCGCTGCAAGCAGCGAACCCAGAGCCCCTCCCCGGCCACTGACCTGCCGCCAACGCCGCCGCCACACCGGTTCGGCTCCGCCCGGCCCGTCCGCGGCTCC